>CM046035.1:32669160-32963440 GCA_025215565.1 Flaveria ramosissima
ACAGGGACATTGTGAGGAAGTTTATGTCCTCTCTCTTCCAAGACAATGGACACATTACTATGTTGTTATCCAGAGAACTAAGAACCTTAAGACTCTCACTTTGACATAAATGTATGGTACTCTTAGTGGGATACCAGATGGAGATGAACATGAAAAAACTCATCTGGTAACTCTAACAATCAGCAGAGTTCAGCCCTCCATGCAGTTGAAGGGATAGCATTGAACCACAACATCATCTTTATATGCTACCCTAACAACTCATAAAAGTGTCCTTTCATCACCTTCCTATAGCCACCAAGAGAAGCTACACTCAGGTAGTCCATTCCAAGAGACAAGTTCTTCTCATCTTTGGTTTCTGTCTGTTGATAAGAGCACATGCAACTTTCTTTTCACCTTTAAGACCTGGACTGTATCCATCCAGATTCTTTGGGAATACATGGAGATAGTTCAGCAGATGGTTCTTCTCACTCATAGAGCCAAGAAGTTCTACAAGAGGACGGGGAGGAAAGTTCCTAGCCAATGCAGCTACTGGAATGTTTGGGCTTGGACAAAGCAAAGTGAAGTGTTACATCTGTAACCAAATGGGTCACTTTGCAAGGGAGTGTAAGGCACCAAGGGCAAATGATGACCAAACACAAGCCAGACCAAGCTACACTGAAAGAGCTCCCTAGAATGATAAGCCAAAGCATCAAGTTATAGTTGCTGTTGAAGAAGGAGGCTTTGACTGGAGTTTTCGGTGGAAGATGCATCTCCAAACCAAGCACTCATGCCAGACCATTATGAAGCCAAGTTATTGGAACATCTCTTTACTCCTGAATGTATTGCTAAAGTAAATATATGCAGGTCCTACAACTTAGAGATGAGAGCTGATCTTGAGTCCTTAAATATATTAAGTCTAAGCTTCCAAACGTGGTGTGGAAGACAAAGAAAGACCAAATGGGTGAAAGTTCTTCATCAACATCAGCAAATGATCCTCAAAACATGCACTATAGGATAAATTAATGTTGCATTGTCTTCAACTTCTTTTGATGAGCCCAAGACCAATAAGGCTTGGGTTTCCAAATGTAACTAATCATCTTTTTTGTGTAGGAACAAATCAAGACAAACAGAAATGTATGGATCATTGGTAGTGGCTGTTCCAGGCACATGACATGCAATAGGTCACTACTCCAAAAGTTTGAAAGAAATGATGGAGGACCAGTTGCTTTTGGAGGAGATGCTAGAGGTTAAATTACAGGAAGGGGCAGGGTCACAAATGGTAAGCTCAACATTGAGAAGGTAAACTTTGTCAAAGAGCTTGGATATAGTCTTTTGAGTGTATCTTAATTTTGTGATCAGAGTCATAACATGCTCTTTACTGAGCATGAGTGCATTGTTCTCAGGCCCAAGGTGGTCATTCCTAATGCAAATATCCTGCTTAGAACGCCTAGGCAAAGGGAACATGTACAAGATGGATTTGCAAGAAACATCTCCCTCAGGAGAAGTTTCATGCTTTCTATCTAAAGCAAATAGTGATGAGTCTTTCCTCTAGCATAAAAGAATGTGCCATGTATAAAAATTAAAAAAACATGAATAAATTAATTAAGAATGATTTAGTAACCGGAATGCCAAAGAAAGAGTTTACAAGTGATGATCACTGTGTTGCATGCCTCAAAGGGAAGCAACACAAGGTATCTCACAAGCAAAAATTAAGAAACTCCATCACTACTCCCCTACACTTGTTACATATGTATCTGTAAGGATTCCTTTAAGTCTAATGCAAACCACAACATCCAAAGTCTCTCTGCAAGCAATGCACTAAAGAACTGAAGTAGAATTGCTTCGGAAGTTTTACACCATGCACTAGAAATATTCTAAGTGTAAAATCTTCCGAAGCCAAGACCAATATCGTCCGAAGCCATATATGAAGTCTTCCGAAGCCTCAGAGACAAAGTCTTCCGAAGCTTCATCTTATGAAGACAGATTTCTTCTGAAGACTTTTAGTAACATGCTTTATCTGATGTACTATTCCATAAAGCTGGACACCTTTCCGCTGCATCTCTGTAAAGTCACCAACTTACATGAGTTGGTGAAAAGGTCCATGCTTTGGTAACTGTACATTGAGGTCTTGAGTCTGTAACTTTCTACTTTATGTACTTATCCTTTTTTGTAATAGATAAGGATGTGAGCTATGGCATGTCATTGTCACAAGGTCAAAAGGTAGATATGCCTTTTGATCCTACAATTGATTTTGTTTGTGTCTAGTCAATTGTATCCAGCTGGCTTTCAAAGTATAGTCGGCTGTAGGTTGTAGTATAAGTATTCCATTTGTAACACTTGTAATAGAACTTGAGAAAGCAATATACAGCATCCTTGAACCCCCAATCTCTTGTTTCTGTCTCTTACTTGTTACTTGTGTTCTTAGTATCATTTTTGTGGTTAATCCAGTTTACTGTTTGATTAAGCTTGGTTAATCTCCTCTGTGTTGTTGTGTTGTAAGTGACCACCCTTCATGGGTCCTGCAATTGGTATCAGAGCATTTCAGGCTCTTGATATAAGATCTCACCATCTTAAGATCCCTCACACACACAAATACTAAACTTTCAAATGGCATCCATTTCAAAGACTGATATGGAAACTGGAACCATGAACAAGTCCCTACTGATCACTCTTGATGACTTTGATACCTGGTGTATGAGAATGGAAGGTTTCATCAGGTCTCTATACTCAAGAATGTGGGAGTCTGTTAAAAATGGACCTTTCATACCCAGCACTCCTTCGGCTACTAGTGCCTGTATGATCCCTAAAGATGTTGCTAACTACTTAGATGAAGATAAGAAGAGAGTAGAGATTGATAGAAAAGCCATGACTGCTCTTCAAACTGCCCTTCCAAACTCTGTGTATAGAGGTTTCAAGAAGTGCAAAACAGCTAAACAACTATGGGATGCACTAAAACTGATGTATAAAGGCTCCTCTGAAGCCAAGGAGAACAAGAAGGATCTCCTGAAGTAGCAGTTTGAAAACTTCACCTTCAAAACAGGTAAACCATGACTCAGCAATACTTCAGGTATGATGAGATAGTGGATACCCTTGTGGATGGAGGAGTTCCTCTTCAAATATCTCATAACCAAGTTGACTGAGTGTGCTATCAAAATAGACAGGGACTGGGATCCAATGAGATAGCTCTTCCACATACAATCTTGTCTGTAAGATCTCCTAGGTGTGGACCTTGTGAAGATGAGCTTCCTCTCATAGATCCTATAAGTGACGAGGATGAAGAAGAGATAGTGAAGAATTCCTCTGAGAAGAGTGAAGAGGAGGATTCTATGAAGGGCCACTATCCTTCGGAGGAGAAGAAGACTACTGTGATGACCAAGTCAATGAGAAAGAACTTGATCAGGAAGAGCAAAAGAAAAGCAAGAAAGGCTCAAGAGATCAAGGCTACTTTTGACTCTAAGCAGCAATAAGTTTTTATCTCTGAAGGGTTTGAAGTAGTAAAGACTGAAGACATCAACCAAAACTCTTCAGCTAAGAGTTCTGGTTCTTGTTCAAATCATCTCAGTACCAAGAAGAAGACTGATCTGCTGTGTACCACTGCTGCACAGCCTGGACCATCAAACTCCAAGAACAGTTCTAAGCCATAAGAACTGTCTCAGCATCTGCAAAGATGAAGGTGGAGAAGGGATGTGACCAAAGACAGTCTTGCTCTCATAAGGAGACTCTTGTGAAGAAGAAAATGTTGTGTGTCATGTGTGAAAGTACCTCTCTCATTTTTCTTTGTGAGCCCAAGACAAATGTTGTGTGTCTTAGTGAGCCCAAGACAAATAAGGGTTGGGTTTCCAAATGTAACTAATCATTTTCTTTGTGCAGGAACAGCTCAAGACAAACAAGAATGTCTGGATCATTGATAGTGGCTGTTCCAGGCACATGACAGGCAATAGGTCACTACTCCATAACTTTGAGAGGATTGATGGAGGACCAGTTTCTTTTGGAGGAGATGAAGGTGGTTACATTTCTGGAAGGGCAGGTCACAAATGATAAGCTCAGCATTGAAAAGGTAAACTTTGTCAAGGAGCTTGGGTTCAATCTTCTGAGTGTATCCCAATTTTGTGATCAGAGTCATAACATGCTCTTTACTGAGCATGAGTGCATTGTTCTCAAGCCTGGAGTGGTCATTCCTCATGAGCACATCCTGCTTAGAGCCCCCAGGAAAGGGAACATGTACAAGATGGACTTGCAAGAAAAACATCTCCCTCCGGAGAAGTTTCATGCTTTCTATCTAAAGCAAATAGTGATGCGTCTTTCCTATGGCATAAAAGAATGTGCCATGTAAACTTTAAGAACATGAATAAACTTATTAAACATGATCTGGTAACTGGAATTCAAAGAAAGAGTTTACAAGTGACGATCATTGTGTTACATGCCTGTAAGGGAAGCAACATAAAGTATCTCACAAGCCTAAGGAAAGGAACTCCATCACTACTCCCCTACACTTATTACATATGGATCTGTTTGGCCCCACCAGTGTAATGAGTCTAGGATGGACCTCTTATTGTTTAGTGATCACAGATGATTTTACAAGATTCACTTGGGTTTCTTTCTTAGAAAAGGTGAGACCCTGAGATTCTGAAGAATTTCATCTTAAAAATTAAGAATCAAAGTGATCACAAGGTCAAAATCATAAGATGTGATCAAGGGACTGAATTCAAGAATCAAATCCTTGATACATTTTGTGATGAAAAAGGTATTACAAGTCAATATAGTGCTCCCAGGACTCCTCAGCAAAATGGTGTTGCTGAGAGGAGAAACAGGACACTAATTGAAGCTGTAAGAACTATGTTGTTTGACTCTAAACTGCCCATCATCTTCTGGGCAGAGGCAGTAAATACTGCTTGCTATGTGCAAAACAGAGTTTTAGTAGTTAAGACATATGGTAAGACTCCTTATGAACTTTGGCACAAGAGAAAACCTTTCATTGGTTTTCTCAGGTCATTTGGATGTCCTTGCACCATCTTGTATACCAAAGATCAAATTGCCAAGATTTGAGCTAGGAAGACCTTCATCTCATACATCTTCAGCTCCTGTTGGAACTACTTCAACAAATGAGGATTCTATCAGCACTACAATGACAAATTCAGCTGATACATCTAGGGTGCCTTCAAATTCCAGCTCAGAGGCTCCATAACCAGATAAAGATACCTCAATTGTGGAAGACACCAATGGTGATGGTGAAAGTGATTAGGAATTCCTTAATGCTAATAACCACACCATAGATGACAACATCAATGATGTCACCCACTCATTGGATCAAGTTAATCTTGATAAGTGTGGTGTTGTGGAGGGTGAATCATCTCAACAACTTGTTGTGATCCCTCAGCTTAGGATCCACAAGTCTCACCCCACCACAAACATAATTAGAGATGTTGTCACAGGGGTAAGAACAAGAGGACAAACCCATGAAGCAAATGTTTGTCTTCACTCTCTGCTTCTTATCCCAGATAGAGCCAAAGAAAGTTGATGAGGCTCTAAAGGATGGAAGTTGGGTTGAAGCTATGAAACAAGAGTTGCTTCAATTCAAAAGGCAAAAAGTTTGGAACCTTTTCCCTCTTCCTCATGGGAAGACTACCATTGGAACCAAATGGTTATTTAGGAATAAGAAGGATGATAGAGGCATTATCATCAAGAACAAGGCAAGACTAGTTGTTCAAGGATACACACAAGAAGAAGGGATTGACTACACTGATGTTTTTGCTCCTATAGCAAGATTAGAAGCTGTTAGGATATTCCTGGCATTTGCTGCATCCAAGAACTCCAGGTCTTTCAACTTGATGTGAATGTTGCTTTTCTGTATAGAGTGATTGATGAAGAGGTGTATGTCAAACAACCACCTGGCTTTGTAGACCCTGATTATCCTGATTATGTCGCAAGCTTGACACAAAGCTCTTTATGGGCTTGCATCAGGCACCCAGGAAGTGGTATGAGACATTGTCTGAGTATCTTTGTAAACATGGATACAGGAGAGGTACTATAGATGGAACTCTCTTCATCAAAGGATAGTGAAATGACTTATTGCTAGTTCAAGTGTATGTAGATGACATCATCTTTGGTTCAACTAATCCAAAGCTCTTGAGGGAGAACTCAATTTGAAATAAGTGCAATGGGAGAACTCAATTTCTTTCTGGGAATTCAAGTGAAGCAAGTTGAAGATGGCATCTTTATAAGTCAGTCAAAGTATGTTCAGGACATAAGAGGTTCAACATGACTGATTGTAAGATTGCTAAGACACCCACAGCCAGAAACCACTCCCTTGGACCTGATCTTGAGGGGGAGTGTGTAGATGAACACTTATACAGGGCTATGATTGGGTCTCTTATGTATCTTACAGCTAGCAGGCCTGATATCATGTTTGCTACATGTATTTGTGCAAGATATCAAGCCAACGCTAAGATGTCTCACTTAATCACTGTGAAAAGGATTTTAAGATACCTCAAAGGTGCTTCAACACTTGGTCTATGGTATCCAAAGAATCCTGACTTCAATCTGTATGCTTAATACAGATAGTGATTATGGTGGTTGCAACATGACTGCAAAGTCTACATCTGGGGGATGTCAATTCCTTGGTGGAAGGGTTGTCTCATGGCAATGCAAGAAACAATCCTGTGTGTTTGCATCAACTGCTGAGGCTGAATACATTGCTGCTGCAAGTTGCTGTGCTCAAGTGCTTTGGATTCAAAATCAGATGTTGGACTATGGATTTAACTTCAAGGAGACTCCTATCCACATAGACAACAATAGTGCTATCTCTATCACTGAGAACCCTGTGCAGCACTCAAGGACCAAACACATCAATATCAGGTATCATCTAATAAGAGATAACTATGAAAAGGGATTAATTAAACTAGTCAAAGTTCATACAGATGAACAATTTGCTAATCTGTTTACAAAAGCTTTTGATGAACATAGATTTAAATATCTAATATCAGCTATTGGGATGATTAACTTTGGGTAGATCTTTTCTTAAAACTAATTCTAATTATTTTTTAAAATATGTGTGTTCTAAGTTGTCTAGTTAATCTCTTTCATAAGCTCATGTTTTCTTTGGATATAAAATCCTTTTTGAAGACTTTCCTTAGACTCTTGAAAATTTTCTGATCCTTCGGAAGATATATTTTTACCTTCGGAAGAAAATCATGTCTTCAAAATAAATAACTGTCAAAGAAATTTTACCTTCGGAAGAAGTCTCAGTCTATCTTCCGAAGCTTAAATACTTGTCTCAGACACTTATTTGTTTCTAAGGACTTTTTCCTTACGAAGCTAAATTAACTCTCGGAAGCTTTGTTGTTTTATATACAAAGCATTCAAGTGTTTATTTCTCTTCCGAAGCAAAATTTTCAAGATTCTCAGGAAAATCTTCCGAAGTCATTTTAGCTTCGCAAGTTTTTTCATTAAAACTTCCGAAGATAATTTACCTTCGGAAGCTTTTCGAATTCCAAGAAAACTACTTTTTGAGCAAAAGTAAACTACTTTTTCAGAGGTGGGGCCGACATTCGGATTTCAAAGTTTATCCTCTTTCATTAACTTTGGTTCAAATCCTTTACATATAAATACCCAACGGTTCTCCATCTTCCTCACTATCTTCTTCAATTCTACTATTCCTCAAACCTAATTCCAAAAACCGCCTTTGCTTTTAACCTTTTTTCATCCTTAAGCTTCTCAAATGGCCAACCTTAACCGCAGAAACAACCCAAATTTCTCCATGCAGCTTCACAGGCAACATAATCAGGTTGCTCTGTTAAGCTCTGAGAAAGATGAAAGTTTCTCAGAGATTTGCCAGTTCTTAGCTCTATCAAATTACTTCACCGCCCTAACCATTGATCCTACTCTCTATGAGGATCATCTGCTTGAATTTTGGAAGACCTGACCAAGAGGTCATCATGGATGGGGACAAGGCACTTGCTGCCATAGTGCAAGGGAGGACAATCTTCATCACTCCAGCCATCATCAACACTCATTTGCAGCTGGATGATGAAGAAGGTGAGTTGTCCTTCCCAAAGAAAGCTGTCAATCATTCCTTTGAGCAGATGGGCTATGAGGGGGATTTTTCTATAAAGACCTTCAGGAAAGGTAAGGTCTCATCCCAGTGGAAATACCTACTCCATGTGGTTATCCATAGCTTGTCAAACAAGCATGGAGGGTGGGACCAGATTCCTGAGGATCTCTCCTTCAAAGTGCATGGAATGGTTCAAGGGGTCAAGTTCAGGTACTCTCAATTTGTTTATACAAACTTTCTTGCTAACTTGGATCCTTAGAGTATTATATATTTCCTAGATATGTTCAACACATTCTCAACTATGAACTGCGCTCACAGTTGAAGGAAATAGATAATATTCTTAAATTGGGACAGATGAAGCCCGACATCTTTAAAATCATGAAGAAGCCAATTGTAGGCTTCTCAGGGGTAGAAACAGCCCTTGTCCCCAAAATGTGAGAGCTCATTGCTCAAGGTGACAACCTAGCAACACAAGCTAGTGTTGAACCCACACCTTCTACCTCTCTACCACTAAAAAGGCCTCAAGTAACCCTCACCTACCAAAGAAAATCCAAACGAAACCCTGCTCAAGCTATTGAGTCTGTCCAGGTCCGCATATACTCACCTTTACAGGAGGAAGTGGACACTAGAGCTTCCACTTCCCCTGAGGAGCAAACCACTCCCATCTCTTCAACTATCAAGGTTGAGGTTCCTCATGCTCACCCTGATGAGCTCACAAGCCCAACTCCCTTAACCCTTCACTCTGAGTCTCAACACTCAAGTGAACAACCTTCAGGGGACAGTTACCATCCCCAACCTTTAGATCTAAATCAACCCATTCCCAACCTTTCCTTCTATACTGATGAAGACTTAGGTTTTAATGAGTACCATGAGTCTCTCTTCTCTTCCCCTACTTAAAGAGAGATGAGTACTCCTGAGTCTCCTCAGTCTAGCCTACATCAGTCACCTATAACTGAGGTGGACACTTCTGAACATGTTCAGGATGTCCATATGGAAGAGGCTCTCACTTCTGCAAGTGATTACATCATTAAGACCTCAACCATGGCAACTCAGCCATGACATCCAACTGAGATTGCCAGTGAGCAAGGAAAACCAGTAGCCAAGAACCTCAATCTGGTGGTGAGAGAGAGGACTTTGGTCCAATCATCTCATCCCCCAGTGATTCTTCTGATGAAGAAGAGGGGAATCTGAGACAAAAGGTGCAAAAATTGTCAAAAACATGCTCCTATTTAGTCTCTAAGGAGTCACCTTGAATCTCAGTGACTACCTTACCCAACGGGTCAATGATCAGCAACTTGAGATTCCATATCTTAAGGAAAAACTAGATAGGAGACCTTTAAGAAGAGCTCAACCAGGAACACAAGAACCTGTGGTTGTGATTGATCTATCCTCCAGCTCACCTATGCAAGTAGGTGATGCTACCAAAAAGGGGGAGAAAGTCATTGCAGCCACAGAACCTGGGAGTTCTTCACAGAGAATGGATATTGAGGACTCACCATCCTCACTTACAATTGTGCATTCTCAGCAACTTCCTCAAGTTCACATTAATGTGGACTCTATAGGCTCTATCATCAGGAGTCTCTTTGAGGAAGGTATACCAAGGGCTGTGTCATCCCCACCTCAAGGAACTTCAAACTTCATCATTAGGTGGAGGTATGATGCTAATAGAAGAGCCCTTATTCTTCACAGAGTTCAAGGGCAACAAGAAGTATTTGATTTTCAAACTTTGAACTTCTATGAAGGTCTGGATCTATTCAACATACCACTTGTCAACCCAAGCAACTCAAGACAAGCTGACAGATTGGCTCAAAGAATCCCAAACAGGATCACTACAGAGTTCAACTTAAGAAGGAGACTTAGGCAATCAGGTAATGCCATCGGTCAACTGGATGTTGAGGCAGACCTTAAGATTAGTTTCATAGGGGAAACCTTGACTGAAGGCCCAGTGGCAGAACCTGAGACCCCTGTCTCATCATCATCAACTGCGGCAGAGATCCACATTCGTTCTGAGACACCTGCTGGTGAAGGTGCTTCTCAACCTCTCTCTGGTCAGAGCATGGATGCTACACCAAGCAATGAAGGCCAAACCTCTATCCACCTTGAGTCACAAAGGTCTGTTGGTGACAAAGGGAAAAGGATTTTGACTCTTGAGGAAATTGAGGAGGAGGATAGAGAGAGGAAAAGGAGGCTGAGGGGAGAAAGTTCCTCTGCTGAGTCTTCAAGACTCATGCAAGCTGCAAGCAGGGCTGCCCCCAGACCAAATACTCAAGATGATGAGTTGAGGGAAGTCAGGATTACTTACCTGCAGATCAGGAACTATGACATTGATGAAATCATTTCTCTCCCCTTAGAACAACTAAATGAACTGGCTGACATGGAAGTGTCAAGAGAGATGAAAGAAAAAGAGGATGCAACGTTACTTCTCCAATTCAAAGAGGAGAAGAGACTATAAAGACTCTACAAGCATGCTCCTACTATCTCCCCAGTTCAAGAAAGCCCTGTACAAGAAGATGTGGTTCAACAAGAACCTCGGGTAGACAAAGAAGAAGATAGGATCAAAATGATCAACTACCTGAGTGCCACAGGCTTCTATCAGGTAGATGCACTTCTTCTCTTATCCTATGACTTTGTTGAGTTTGAGTACTTAAAACAGCTTGAGCTTGAGTTAGTCAAAGAGAGAAAGATAACTAAGAAGAAGCTAAGGGAAGAGGCTGCAAAGTCAAGAGCCATCATTCAAAAGAGTATGAAGAAGTCTGCTGACAGACAAAGGATGATGAGCTTCTTGAAGCTGTATGGATTCTCCGGAAGGAGACTTAGCCCTATGTCTCTATCCACAATGGATGAGCATATAAGGGTAATCAAGCAGAAGATCAAGAGTGGAGAACTGATTGACTTACACTCTCTTCCAAGTCAAGTCCCACCTGAAGTGGAGGTTAAGGTTGAATAACCTGAGACAACACAACCCGGACCTCCTGCTAAGCCTCAACAAGCTTCATCTTCTGATCCACAGCAGGGTCAACCTCCCTCTACTTCTGAACCTGGGAGAAAGGAAGTCCCAACTGAGATAGACAACAGAGATCAATCTGGTACTGCAAGCCAGTCTTCTCAGTTAAAATCTTCAAAGAGGAAGAAGAGGATGGCTTCTAAACCAAAGTCTAAGAAGAAGAAGCCTAAATCATCTACCTCTACACCTCAGGCTGAGTCAGATCAACCTGAGGAAGTGCATGAAGAGGCAGCCCAATCAACTCCAATTCAAGTGGCTCCTCTTGCAGCTGAGACACCCATCTTATCCTGGACCTTCTCTACCAATCCAGAAAGATGGCATGTAATCAGAGATCAAGGTGTTGAGAATGTCTATACATGGCAAGACATAATCAACTTACCTCTACATGATCTCTTTAAGATGAGAAGATACTATGAAAGTCTGAATGATCCTGACCATCTAATGAAGAAGGGTATGGTCATTATTGTGCTGAAGACTACTAACATCTGAAGATCTTCTAAATGTTTTGGTAGCATTAGCCTATGGGGAGATTGTAAGGATTCCTTTAAGTCTGATGCAAACCAAAACATCCAAAGTCTCTCTGCAAGCAATGCACTAAAGAACTGAACAAGAATTGCTTCGGAAGTTTTACACCATGCACTAGAAATATTCTAAGTGTAAAATCTTCCGAAGCCAAGACCAATATCTTCCGAAGCCAAATATGAAGTCTTCCGAAGCCTTAGAGACAAAGTCTTCCGAAGCTTCATCTTATGAAGACAGATTTCTTCCGAAGACTTTTAGTAACATGATTTATCTGATGTACAGTTCCATAAAGCTAGACACTTTTCCGCTGCATCTCTGTAAAGTCACCAACTTACATGAGTTGGTGAAAAGATCCATGCTTTTAGTAACTGTACATTGAGGTCTTGAGTCTGTAACTTTCTACTTTATGTACTTTATCCTTTTTGTAATAGATAAGGATGTGAGTTATGGCATGTCATAGTCACAAGGTCAAAAGGTAGATATGCCTTTTGATTCTACAATTGATTTTGTTTGTGTCTAGTCAATTGTATCCAGCTGGCTTTCAAAGTATAGCCGGCTGTAGGTTGTAGTATAAGTATTCCATGCTCTAGTATTTTTTTTATGCTTTGTAACACTTGTAATAGAACTTGAGATAGCAATATATTGCATCCTTGAAACCCAATCTCTTGTTCTGTCTCTTACTTGTTACTTGTGTTCTTAGTATCATTTTTGTGGTTAATCCAGTTTACTGTTTGATTAAGTTTGGTTAATCTCCTCTTTGTGTTGTTGTGTTGTAAGTGACCACCCTTCACCGGTCCTGCAGTATCTCTTTGGCCCCACCAGTGTAATGAGTTTAGGAAGGACCTCTTATTGTTTGGTGATCGCGATGACTTTACAAGTTTCACTTGGGTCTTGTTTCTTAGAACTAAGGATGAGACCCCTGAGATTCTATAGAATTCATCTTAAAGATTGAGAATCAATGTGATCACAAGGTCAAAACCATAAGATTTGATCAAGGAACTGAATTTAAGAACCAAATCCTTGATACATTTTATGATGAAAAAGGTATTACAAGACAATATAGTGCTCCTAGGACTCCTCAGCAAAATGGTGTTGCTGAGAGGAGAAACAGGACATTAATTGATGCTGCAAGAACTATGTTGTCTGACTCTAAACTGTCCATCACCTTCTAGGCAGAGGCAGTTAACACTGCTTACTATGTGCAAAACAGAGTTTTAGTAGTTAAGACACATGGTAAGACTCCTTATGAACTTTGGCACAAGAGAAAACCTTTCATTGGTTTTCTCAGGTCATTTGGATGTCCTTGCACCATCTTGGATACTCTTCCTAAGCCAAGGCTCATAGAGTATACAATCTTAGAACTAGAGTAGTTGAGGAGTCAGTCAATGTGACTTTCAATGAGCACACCCCCAGTGTGAAAGGTTCTGGTCCTTGTTGGCTATTTGATCTTGAATTAGTTACTCACTGTTTTAACAAATCTTGTGAGCATGTTTCAGGATCTATAGATATACTACCTACAGGTGATCCTGATCCAAGATTTGAGCTGAGAAGACCTTCAAGCTACACAACTTCAGCTCCAGTTGTAACTAACCCTGCAAATGACATTTCTACCAACACATCAATGACAAATCCCGCTAATACCTCTGGGGTGCCTTCAAATTCCATCTTAGAGGCACAACACTCATATGAAGGAGCTTAAAATGTAGGAGGAAATGGTGGTGGTGAAAGTGATCAATAATTTCTTGATGCTGACAACCACTCCAGTGAAGACAACATCAATGATGTCACACACTCATTGGATCAAGTCAATCTTGATAAGTGTGCTGATGCGGAGGGTGAATCGTCAATGCCAGATCAAAATTTCTCTAATTTAGATCTGTCTAAGAAACTTGTTGTGAAACCTCAACTATGGATCCACAAGTCTTATCCTACCACAAACATCATTGGAGATGTTGATACAGGGGTAAGAACAAGAGGACAAACCCATGATGCAAATGTTTGTCTTCACTCTTGTTTCTTATCCTAGATAGAGCCAAAGAATATTGATAAGGCTCTAAAGGATGGAAGTTGGGTTGAGGCTATGCAGGAAGAGCTGCTTTAATTCAAAAGGCAAAAGGTTTGGAACCTATGTCCCCTTCCTCAAGGGAAGACTACTATAGGAACCAAATGGGTGTTCAGGAATAAGAAGGATGATAGAGGACTTCTCATCAAGAATAAGGCAAGACTAGTTGTTCAAGGATACACTCAAGAAGAAGGAATTTACTACATAGATGTATTTGCTCTTGTAGCAAGATTTGAAGCTGTCAGGATATTCCTACCTTTTGCTGCATCCAAGAATTTCAAGGTCTACCAGCTTGATGTCAAGTATGCTTTTCTCTATTGGGTGATTGATGAAGAGGTGTATGTTAGACAACCACCTGGGTTTGTAGATCCTGATCATCTTCATTATGTCTGTAGGCTTGATAAAGCTCTATATGGACTGCACCAAGCACCAAGGAAGTGGTATGAGACTCTATCTCAGTATCTCTATCAGCATGCCTACAACAGGGGTACTATTGATGGAACTCTCTTCATCAAAGGAACAGGAAATGACATAATGCTAGTTCAAGTATATGTAGATGACATTATCTTCGGGTCAACTAATCCAAAGCTCTGCAAAGACTTTGAGAAGCTGATTAAGGATAGATTTGAAATGAGTGCCATGGGGAACTCAATTTCTTTCAAGGAATTCAGGTGAAGCAAGTTGAGAATGATATCTTCATAAGTCAGTCAAAGTATTTACAAGACATACTTAAAAGATTCAACATGGCTGATTGTAAGGTTGCTAAGACACTCATAGCCAGAAATCACTCCCTTGGACCTGATTTGAGGGGGAGTCTGTGGATGATTGGGTCTTTTATATACCTCATAGCTAGCAGGCCTGATATAATGTTTGCCACATGTATTTGTGCAAGATATCAAGCGAACCCCAAGATGTCACACCTGGTCACTTTCAAGAGAATTTTAAGATATCTCAAAGGTGCTCCATCACTTGGCCTTTGGTATCCAAAGAATTTTGACTTCAATCTGTATGCATATACAGATAGTGACTATGGTGGTTGAAATATAACTGTAAAGTCTACATCAGGGGGATGTCAATTTCTTGGTGGAAGGATATTCTCTTGGAAACATAAGAAACAAGCTGCTGTGGTCAAGTGCTTTGGATTTAGAATCAGATGCTTGACTATGGATTCAACTTCAAGGAGACTCCCATCCACATAGACAACAACAGTGCTATCTTAATCACAGAGAATCCTGTGCAACACTCAAGGATAAAGCACATCAATATCAGGTACCATTTAATTGGAGATAACATTGAAAAGGGATTAATCAAACTAGTCAAAGTTAACACAAATGAACAATATGTTGATCTGGTCACCAAAGTTTTTGATTAGCATAGATTTAAATATCTTGTATAAGCTATTGGGATGATTAACTTTGAGTAGCTTTTCTTAAAACTTAATCATAATATTTTTAAAAACATGTGTGTCCTAAGTTGTTTATTATCACTTTCATAATCCCTGGTTTACTATGGAAGAAAAATATTTTTTTTCCAATTTTTTCCTTAGAATTTTGGAAATTTTGATATGTTTATCCTTCGGAAGATATGTTTTTACCTTCGGAATAAACTTGTGTCTTAGAAAACAAATAACTACTTTAGTAGATTTACCTTGGAAGAAATTTTTTTGAATATCTTCCGAAGATTAAATAAACATAAGTACTTATATCTTTTTCAAAGAACAATTTTCTTTCGAAAGCAATTTACCTTCGGAAGATTTTATTCTTCTTAGAATAAAATCTCTGAGTATTAAATCTCTTCCGAAGCAAAATTCTCAAAACTCCTTGGAATATTTTCCAAAGTCATTTTGCCTTCGGAAGCTTTTCTTCAAAACTTCGTAAACTAAAATACCTTCGGAAGCTTTATCGACTTCCAAGAAAACTACTTTTTGGGCAAAAGTAAACTACTTTTTCAGAGGTGGGACTGACATCCGGATTTCAAAGTTTATCCTCTTTCATTAACTTTGTCTTAAATCAAATTCATATATATACCCAACAGTTCCCCCCTCTTTCACTATCTTCTTTATCTGAACTATTCCGCTAAACCTAAATTCACCCAAAACGCCTTTGTTCTTCAGCTTCCTTCGTCCTTAACCTTTTCAAAATGGCCAACCTAAACCGCAAAACTAGCCCTGATTTCTCCATGCAACTTCACAGGCAGCACAACCAGGTTGCTCTGTTGAACTCTGAGAAAGATGATAGTTTCTTAGAGGTTTGCCATTTTCTGGCTCTATCCCACTATTTCACCTCCCTAACCATTGATCCTACTCTCTATAAGGATCATCTGCTTGAATTATGGATGACCTGACAAGAGGTCATCATGGATGGGGAGAACGCACTGTCTGTTACAGTGCAGGGGAGGACAATCTTCATCACTCCGGCCATCATCAACACTCATCTTCAGCAGGATGATGAAGAAAGTGAGTTGTCCTCCCAAAGGAAGCAGTAAATCATTCTTTTGAGCAGATGGGCTCTCCTTCATAGTGCATGGAATGGTACAAGGGGTCAAGTTCAGATACTCTCAGTTTGTATATACAACTTTACTTGCAAACATGGACTCATTAGAGTATTACCTGTTTTCTAGATACGTTCAATACATTCTCAACTGTGAACTGGTCTCACAGTTGAGGGAAACAAGTAATATTCTTAAATTAGGACACATGAAGCCCGACATCTTTGAAATAATGAAGAAGCCAATTGTAAGCTTCTCTGGGGTAGAAACAGCCCTGGTCCAAAAATGTTAGAGCTTATTGCTCAAGGTGACAACCTAGCAACACAAGCTAGTGTTGAACCCACACGTTCTACCTCCCAACCACCCAAAAAGCCTCAAATCACCCTCACCTACCAAAGAAAATCCAAACGAACCCTGCTCAAACTATTGTAAATGCTAGTCAAGGGTTTATTTTGTAATTATTGTAAATGCTAGATTATTATAAATATTAACATATATCATCATTGTAAAGTATGAATGGTTCTCCACAAAATATGTGAGAATTAGTTCCATCACCAACAACATCAAATCAATAAACAACAAGCATTAAACACTTTTGTGTTTATCATTATTATATTTTAGCATCGAATCATCAAGTTTTGTTATTATCAATATGAATCCTAAGATCCAAGCTCAACGATCCCATTCATATTGGAAATACACACTTTATCATGTCTCAAGACTCCAGGATGTGGGACTCTGTTGTCCAAGGACCTTACATACCATGCACCTCCTCAGCTGCTGCTGGAGGTGGTATGAGTCCAAAGATTATGGCTAATTATTTGATGAAAACATAAAAAGAATAGAGACTGATTAGAAAGCCATGACAGCCCTTCAAACTGCTCTTCCAAACTCCATCTACAGGGGCTTCAAGAAGTGCAAAACTGCTAAGCAACTATGGGAGGCACTGAAGCTCATGTATGAGGGGTCCAATGAAGCCTAGGAGAACAAGAAGGACCTCCTGAAGCAGCAGTTTGAAAACTTCACCTTCAAAACAGGTGAAACCATGACTCAACAATACTTCAGGTATGTTGAGATTGTGGCTACTCTAATGGATGTTGGAGTAACTCTTGAGAACAGGGACATTGTGAGGAAGTTTATGTCCTCTCTTCCAAGACAATGGACACATTACTATGTTGTTATCAAGAGAACTGAGAACCTTAAGACTCTCACTTTGATATAAATGTATGGTACTCTTAGTGGATACCAGATGGAGATGAACATGAAAAACTCATCTGGTAACTCTAACAATCAGCAGAGTTCAGCCCTCCATGCAGTTGAAAGGGATAGCATTGAACCACAACATCATCTTATATGCTACCCTAACAACTCATAAAAGTGTCCTTTCATCACCTTCCTATAGACACCAAGAGAAGCTACACTCAAGGAAGTCCATTCCAAGAGACAAGTTCTTCTCATGTCTTTGTTTCTGTTGATGAGAGCACATGCAACTTTCTTTTCACCCTTGAAGACCTGGACTGTATCCATCCAGATGATCTGGAATACATGGAGATAGTTCAGCAGATGGTTCATCTCACTCATAGAGCCAAGAAGTTCTACAAGAGGACGGGGAGGAAGTTTCCTAGCAATGCAGCTACTGGAAAGTTTGGGTTGGACAAAAGCAAAGTGAAGTGTTACATCTGTAACCAAATTGCTCACTTTGCAAGGGAGTGTAAGGCACCAAGGGCAAATGGTGACCAAACACAAGCCAGACCAAGCTACACTGAAAGAGCTCCCTAGAATGATAAGCCAAAGCAGCAAGCTGTAGTTGCTGTTGAAGAAGGAGGCTTTGACTGGAGTTTTTGGGTGGAAGATGCATCTCCAAACCAAGCACTCATGCCAGACCATGATGAAGCCAAGGTATTGGAACATCTCTTTACTCCTGAATGTATTGCTAAAGTAAATAAATGCAGGTCCTACAACTTAGAGATGAGAGCTGATCTTGAGTCCTTAAATATATTAAGTCTAAGCTTCCAAAGGTGGTGTGAAAGACAAAGAAAGACCAAATGGGTGAAAGTTCTTCATCAACATCAGCAAATGATCCTCAAAACATGACTATAGGATAAATTAATGTTGTATTGTCTTCAACTTCTTTTGATGAGCCCAAGACCAATAAGGCTTGGGTTTCCAAATGTAACTAATCATCTTTTTTGTGTAGGAACAACTCAAGACAAACAGAAATGTATGGATCATTGGTAGTGGCTGTTCCAGGCACATGACATGCAATACGTCACTACTCCAAAAGTTTGAAAGAATTGATGGAGGACCAGTTGCTTTTGGAGGAGATGCTAGAGGTTACATTACAGGAAGGGGCAGGGTTACATTAGAGGTTACATTGGAGGAGATAGTAAGCTCAACATTGAGAAGGTAAACTTTGTCAAAGAGCTTGGATATAGTCTTTTGAGTGTATCTTAATTTTGTGATCAGAGTCATAACATGCTCTTTACTGAGCATGAGCGCATTGTTCTCAGGCCCAAGGTGGTCATTCCTAATGCAATATCCTGCTTAGAACGCCTAGGCAAAGGGAACATGTACAAGATGGATTTGCAAGAAACATCTCCCTCAGGAGAAGTTTCATGCTTTCTATCTAAAGCAAATAGTGATGAGTCTTTCCTCTAGCATAAAAGAATGTGCCATGTATAAAAATTAAAAAACATGAATAAATTAATTAAGAATGATTTAGTAACCGGAATGCCAAAGAAAGAAGTTACAAGTGATGATCATTGTGTTGCATGCCTCAAAGGGAAGCAACACAAGGTATCTCACAAGCAAAAATTAAGAAACTCCATCACTACTCCCCTACACTTGTTACATATGTATCTGTAAGGATTCCTTTAAGTCTGATGCAAACCAAAACATCCAAAGTCTCTCTGCAAGCAATGCACTAAAGAACTGAAGTAGAATTGCTTCGGATGTTTTACACCATGCACTAGAAATATTCTAAGTGTAAAATCTTCCGAAGCCAAGACCAATATCTTCCGAAGCCAAATATGAAGTCTTCCGAAGCCTCAGAGACAAAGTCTTCCGAAGCTTCATCTTATGAAGACAGATTTCTTCTGAAGACTTTTTAGTAACATGCTTATCTGATGTACTATTCCATAAAGCTGGACACCTTTTCCGCTGCATCTCTGTAAAGTCACCAACTTACATGAGTTGGTGAAAAGGTCCATGCTTTTGGTAGCTGTACATTGAGGTCTTGAGTCTGTAACTTTCTACTTTATGTACTTTATCCTTTTTGTAATAGATAAGGATGTGAGCTATGGCATGTCATAGTCACAAGGTCAAAAGGTAGATATGCCTTTTGATCCTACAATTGATTTTGTTTGTGTCTAGCAATTGTATCCAGCTGGCTTTCAAAGGTATAGCGCGTTGTAGGTTGTAGTATAAGTATTCCATTCTAGTATATTTCTTTATGCTTTGTAACACTTGTAATAGAACTGAGAAAAGCAATATACAGTGTCCTTGAAACCACAATCTCTTGTTCTGTCTCTTACTTGTTACTTGTGTTCTTAGTATAATTTTGTGGTGTTAATCCAGTTTACGTTTGATTAAGTTTGGTTATCTCCTCTTTGTGTTGTTGTGTTGTAACTGACCACCCTTCATGGGTCCTGCAATTGGTATCAGAGCATTTCAGGCTCTTGATATAAGATCTCACCATCTTAAGATCCCTCACACACACAAATACTAAACTTTCAAATGGCATCCATTTCAAAGACTGATATGGAAACTGGAACCTGAACAAGTCCCCACTGATCACTCTTGATGACTTTGATACCTGTGTGTATGAGAATGGAAGGTTTCATCAGGTCTCTAGACTCAAGAATGTGGGAGTCTGTTAAAAATGGACCTTTCATACCCAGCACTCCTTCTGCTACTAGTGTTGGTATGATCCCCAAATATGTTGCTAACTACTCAGATGAAGATAAGAAGAGAGTAGAGAATGATAGAAAAGCCATGACTGCTCTTCAAATTGCCCTTCCAAACTCTGTGTATAGAGGTTTCAAGAAGTGCAAAACAGCTAAACATATGTGGGATGCACTAAAACTGATGTATAAAGGCTCCTCTGAAGCCATGGAGAACAAGAAGGATCTCCTGAAGTAGCAGTTTGAAAACTTCACCTTCAAAACAGGTAAACCATGACTCAGCAATACTTCAGGTATGATGAGATAGTGGATACCCTTGTGGATGGAGGAGTTCCTCTTGAAAACAGAGACATGTAAGGAAGTCATGTCCTCACTTCCTAGGCAATGGACATACTCTTGTGTGGTAATCAAGAGTACTAAAAATCTCACAAACTCTTACTTGACAGAGTATTATGGGATCTTCAGTGGATACAGATGGACGATGAACATGCAATGGTCATCTGGCAACTTCAACAATCAATGGGTTCAGCCTGCATGTGGTTGAAAGGGATGCAGCATAGAAACCCCACATCATTCATAAGCTACCTATGACCAACTCACCAAAGGGTCCTTTCATCACCTTCTCAGAGACACCCATGGAGAACTACCACCAAGGAAGCCCCATTCCAAGAGACAAGCTCTTTTTATCCTTTGTGTCTTCCTGAATGAAAGTTTGAAGGCAACCTCTTTTCACTCTTCAAGACCTGGATTGTTATCCATCCAGATGATCTGAATACAATGAAAATAGCTCCAGCAACTGGCTCTTCTCACTCATAGAGCCAAGAAGTTCTACAAGAGAACTGGAAGGAGGTTTCCAAGCAATGCAACCAGTGGAAAGTTTGGCTTGGATAAAAGCAAAGTCAAGTGTTACAACTGTAACTTGATGGGCCACTTTGCTAGAGAGTGTAAGGCACCTAAAACAAAATGTGGCCAAACACAAACTAGACCAAACTACATTGACAAAACCCCTCAGAATGAGAAGACAAAGCAACAAGCTGTTGTTGCTGTTGAAGAAGGAGGCTTTGACTGGGGCTTTCAGGTGGAAGATGCTTCTCCAAACCAATCACTAATGGAAGATCATGATGAAGCTAAGGTATTGGAACATCTCTGTACTCCTGAATGCGTTGCTAAAGTTCACAGATACAGGTCCTATAACTTGGAGATGAGATCTGATCTTGAGTCCTTAAACATTTTAAAATCTGATTTTAGAAAGTCTAAAAATGATTATAAACTAAAGATAGAGGACTTAGAGAAAACCATTTCAGTTCTAAAACATGAGCATACAGATTTAAGGACTCAAATCAAATATCTCATAACCAAGTTGACTGAGTGCCAGGCTGAGCTTGTGATCAGCAAAGCCAGGGCAGAAAAGAGTGTTCTTGAAGAAGAGAGCTTCAAGAACATGATATCTTCATCCCTGCCCAACATGGTGTGCTATCAAAATAGACAGGGACTGGGATCCAATGAGATAGCTCCTCCACACACAATCTTATCTGTAAGATCTCCTAGGTGTGGACCTTGTGAAGATGAGCTTCCTCTCATAGATCCTATAAGTGGAGAGGATGAAGAAGAGATAATGAAGAATTCCTCTGAGAAGAGTGTAGAGGAGGATTCTATGAAGGGCCACTATCCTTCGGAGGAGAAGAAGACTACTGTGATGACCAAGTCAATGAGAAAGAACTTGATCAGGAAGAGAAAAGAAAAGCAAGAAAGGCTCAAGAGATAAAGGCTACTTTTGACACTAAGCAGAAACAAGTTTTTATCTCTGAAGGGTTTGAAGTAGTAAAGACTGAAGACATCAAGCAAAACTCTTCAGCTAAGAGTTCTGGTTCTTGTTCAAATCATCTCAGTACCAAGAAGAAGACTGATCTGCTGTGTACCACTGCTGCACAGCCTGGACCATCAAACTCCAAGAACAGTTCTAAGCCCATAAGAACTGTCTCAGCATCTGCAAAGATGAAGGTGGAGAAGGGATGTGACCAAAGACAGTCTTGCTCTCATAAGGAGACTCTTGTGAAGAAGAAAATGTTGTGTGTCATGTGTGAAAGTACCTCTCATATTTTTCTTTGTGAGCCCAAGACAAATGTTGTGTGTCTTAGTGAGCCCAAGACAAATAAGGCTTGGGTTTCCAAATGTAACTAATCATTTTCTTTGTGCAGGAACAGCTCAAGACAAACAAGAATATCTGGATCATTGATAGTGGTTGTTCCAGGCACATGACAGTCAATAGGTCACTACTCCATAACTTTGAGAGGATTGATGGAGGACCAGTTGCTTTTGGAGGAGATGAAGGTGGTTACATTTCTGGAAGGGGCAAGGTCACAAATGATAAGCTCAGCATTGAAAAGGTAAACTTTGTCAAGGAGCTTGGGTACAATCTTCTGAGTGTATCCCAATTTTGTGATCAGAGTCATAACATGCTCTTTACTGAGCATGAGTGCATTGTTCTCAAGCCTGGAGTGGTCATTCCTCATGAGCACATCCTGCTTAGAGCCCCCAAGAAAGGGAACATGTACAAGATGGACTTGCAAGAAACATCTCCCTCCGGAGAAGTTTCATGCTTTCTATCTAAAGCAAATAGTGATGAGTCTTTCCTATGGCATAAAAGAATGTGCCATGTAAATTTTAAGAACATGAATAAACTTATTAAACATGATCTGGTAACTGGAATGCCAAAGAAAGAGTTTACAAGTGATGATCATTGTGTTGCATGCCTGAAAGGGAAGCAACATAAAGTATCTTACAAGCCTAAGGAAAGGAACTCCATCACTACTCCCCTACACTTATTACATATGGATCTGTTTGGCCCCACCAGTGTAATGAGTCTAGGATGGACCTCTTATTGTTTAGTGATCACAGATGATTTTACAAGATTCACTTGGGTTTTCTTTCTTAGAACTAAGGATGAGACCCCTGAGATTCTGAAGAATTTCATCTTAAAAATTAAGAATCAAAGTGATCAGAAGGTCAAAATCATAAGATGTGATCAAGGGACTGAATTCAAGAATCAAATCCTTGATACATTTTGTGATGAAAAAGGTATTACAAGACAATACAGTGCTCCCAGGACTCCTCAGCAAAATGGTGTTGCTGAGAGGAGAAACAGGACACTAATTGAAGCTGCAAGAACTATGTTGTCTGACTCTAAACTGCCCATCAGCTTCTGGGCAGAGGCAGTAAATACTGCTTGCTATGTGCAAAACAGAGTTTTAGTAGTTAAGACACATGGTAAGACTCCTTATGAACTTTGGCACAAGAGAAAACCTTTCATTGATTTTCTCAGGTCATTTGGATGTCCTTGCACCATCTTGAATACCAAAGATCAAATTGCCAAATTTGCTGAAAAATCAGATGATTGACATTTCATTGGATACTCTTCCCAAGCTAAGGCTTATAGAGTATAAAATCTCAGAACTAGAATTGTTGAGGAGTAAGCCAATGTGACTTTCAATGAACACGCACCCTGTGTGGCTGGTTCTGGTCTTGATTGGCTATTTGATCTTGATTTAGTTACCAACTGTTTTAACAATTCTAGTGAGAATGTTTCAGGATCTGCAGAAAATTTAAATACAGGTGATCCTGATCCAAGATTTGAGCTAGGAAGACCTTCATCTCATACATCTTCAGCTCCTGTTGGAACTACTTCAGCAAATGAGGTTTCTATCAGCACTACAATGACAAATTCAGCTGATACATCTAGGGTGCCTTCAAATTCCAGCTCAGAGGCTCCATAACAAGATAAAGATACCTCAATTATGGAAGACACCAATGGTGATGGTGAAAGTGATTAGGAATTCCTTGATGCTAATAACCACACCATAGATGACAACATCAATGATGTCACCCACTCATTGGATCAAGTTAATCTTGATAAGTGTGGTGCTGTGGAGGGTGAATCATCTCAACAACTTGTTGTGATCCCTCAGCTTAGGATCCACAAGTCTCACCCCACCACAAACATCATTGGAGATGTTGTCACAGGGGTAAGAACAAGAGGACAAACCCATGAAGCAAATGTTTGTCTTTACTCTTGCTTCTTATCCCAGATAGAGCCAAAGAAAGTTGATGAGGCTCTAAAGGATGGAAGTTGGGTTGAATCTATGCAACAAGAGTTGCTTCAACTCAAAAGGCAAAAAGTTTAGAACCTTTGTCCTCTTCCTCATGGGAAGACTACCATTGGAACCAAATGGTTATTTAGGAATAAGAAGGATGATAGAGGCATTATCATCAAGAACAAGGCAAGACTAGTTGTTCAAGGATACACACAAGAAGAAGGGATTGACTACACTGATGTCTTTGCTCCTTTAGCAAGAATAGAAGCTGTTAGGATATTCCTGACATTTGCTGCATCCAAGAACTTCAAGGTCTTTCAACTTGATGTGAAGTGTGCTTTTCTGTATAGAGTGATTGATGAAGAGGTGTATGTCAAACAACCACCTGGCTTTGTAGACCCTGATCATCCTGATTATGTCTACAAGCTTGAGAAAGCTCTTTATTGGCTGCATCAGGCACCCAGGAAGTGGTATGAGACATTGTTTGAGTATCTTTGTAAACATGGATACATGAGAGGTACTATAGATGGAACTCTCTTCATCAAAGGACAGGGAAATGACTTATTGCTAGTTCAAGTGTATGTAGATGACATCATCTTTGGTTCAACTAATCCAAACCTCTGCAAAGACTTTGAGAAACTAATGAAAGACAGATTTGAAATGAGTGCAATGGGAACTCAATTTCTTTCTGGGAATTCAAGTGAAGCAAGTTGAAGATGGCATCTTTATAAGTCAGTCAAAGTATGTTCAGGACATAAGAGGTTAAACATGACTGATTGTAAGATTGCTAAGACACCCACAGCCAGAAACCACTCCCTTGGACCTGATCTTGAGGGGGAGTGTGTAGATGAACACTTATACAGGGCTATGATTGGGTCTCTTATGTATCTTACAGCTAGCAGGCCTGATATCATGTTTGCTACATGTATTTGTGCAAGATATCAAGCCAACCCTAAGATGTCTCACCTAATCACTGTTAAAAGGATTTTAAGATACCTCAAAGGTGCTTCAACACTTGGTTTATGGTATCCAAAGAATCCTGACTTCAATCTGTATGCTTATACAGATAGTGATTATGGTGGTTGCAACATGACTGCAAAGTCTACATCTGGGGGATGTCAATTCCTTGGTGGAAGGGGTTGTCTCAATGGCAAGCAAGAAAACAATCCTGTGTGTCTGCATCAAACTGCTGAGGCTGAATACATTGCTGCTGCAAGTTGCTGTGCTCAAGTGCTTTGGATTCAAAATCAGATGCTAGACTATGGATTTAACTTCAAGGAGACTCCTATCCACATAGACAACAATAGTGCTATCTCTATCACTGAGAACCCTGTGCAGCACTCAAGGACCGAACACATCAATATCAGGTATCATCTAATAAGAGATAACTATGAAAAGGGATTAATTAAACTAGTCAAAGTTCATACAGATGAACAATATGCTGATGTTTACAAAAGCTTTTGATGAACAGAGATTTAAATATCTAATATCAGCTATTGGGATGATTAACTTTGAGTAGATCTTTTCTTAAAACTAATTCTAATTATTTCTTAAAATATGTGTGTTCTAAGTTGTCTAGTTAATCTCTTTCATAAGCTCATGTTTTCTTTGGATATAAAATCCTTTTTGAAGACTTCCTTAGACTCTTGAAAATTTTCTGATCCTTCGGAAGATATATTTTTACCGTCGGAAGAAAATCATGTCTTCAAAATAATTAACTGTCTAAGAAATTTTACCTTCGGAAGAAGTCTCAGTCTATCTTCCGAAGCTTAAATACTTGTCTCAGACACTTATTTGTTTTTAAGGACTTTTTTCTTCCGAAGCTAAATTAACTCTCGGAAGCTTTGTTGTTTTATATACAAAGCATTCAAGTGTTTATTTCTCTTCCGAAGCAAAATTTTCAAGATTCTCAGGAAAATCTTCCGAAGTCATTTTAGCTTCGCAAGCTTTTTCATTAAAACTTCCGAAGATAATTTACCTTCGGAAGCTTTTCGAATTCCAAGAAAACTACTTTTTGAGCAAAAGTAAACTACTTTTTTAGAGGTGGGACCGACATTCGGATTTCAAAATTTATCCTCTTTCATTAACTTTGGTTCAAATCCTTTTCACATAAATACTCAACGGTTCCCCATCTTCCTCACTATCTTCTTCAATTCTACTATTCCTCAAACCTAATTCCCAAAACCGCCTTTGCTTTTAACCTTTTTTCATCCTTAAGCTTCTCAAATGGCCAACCTTAACCGCATAAACAACCCAGATTTCTCCATGCAGCTTCACAGGCAACATAATCAGGTTGCTCTGTTAAGCTCTGAGAAAGATGAAAGTTTCTCAGAGATTTGCCAGTTCTTAGCTCTATCAAATTACTTCACCTCCCTAACCATTGATCCTACTCTCTATGAGGATCATCTGCTTGAATTTTGGAAGACCTGCCAAGAGGTCATCATGGATGGGGAGAAGGCACTGTCTGCCATAGTGCAAGGGAGGACAATCTTCATCACTGCAGCCATCATCAACACTCATTTGCAGCTGGATGATGAAGAAGGTGAGTTGTCCTTCCCAAAGAAAGCTGTCAATCATTCCTTTGAGCAGATGGGCTATGAGGGGGATTTTTCTGTAAAGACCTTCAGGAAAGGGAAGGTCTCATCCTAGTGGAAATACCTACTCCATGTGGTTATCCATAGCTTGTCAAACAAGCATGGAGGGTGGGACCAGATTCTGAGGATCTCTCCTTCAAAGTGCATGGAATGGTTCAAGGGGTCAAGTTCAGGTACTCTCAATTTGTTTATACAAACTTTCTTGCTAACTTGGATCCTTAGAGTATTATATGTTTCCTAGATATGTTCAACACATTCTCAACTGTGAACTGCGCTCACAGTTTAGGGAAATAGATAATATTTTTAAATTGGGACAGATGAAGCCTGACATCTTTAAAATCATGAAGAAGCCAACTGTAGGCTTCTCAGGGGTAGAAACAGCCCTTGTCCCCAAAATGTGAGAGCTCATTGCTCAAGGTGACAACCTAGCAACACAAGCTAGTGTTGAACCCACACCTTCTACCTCTCTACCACTAAAAAGGCCTCAAGTAACCCTCACCTACCAAAGAAAATCCAAACGAAACCCTGCTCAAGCTATTGAGTCTGTCCAGGTCCGCATATACTCACCTTTACAGGAGAAAGTGGACACTAGAGCTTCCACTTCCCCTGAGGAGCAAACCACTCCCATCTCTTCAACTATCAAGGTTGAGGTTCCTCATGCTCACCCTGATGAGCTCACAAGCCCAACTGCCTTAACCCTTCACTCTGAGTCTCAACACTCAAGTGAACAACCTTCAGGGGACAGTTACCATCCCCAACCGTTAGATCTAAATCAACCCATTCCCAACCTTTCCTTCTCTACTGATGAAGACTTAGGTTTTAGTGAGTACCATGAGTCTCTCTTCTCTTCCCCTACTTAAAGAGAGATGAGTACTCCTGAGTCTCCTCAGTCTCGCCTACATCAGTCACCTATAACTGAGGCGGACACTTCTGAACATGTTCCAGGATGTCCATATGGAAGAGGCTCTCACTTCTGCAAGTGATTACATCATTAAGACCTCAACCATGGCAACTCAGCCCACTGACATCTCAACTGAGATTGCCAGTGAGCAGAGGAAAACCAGCAGCCAAGAACCTCAAGCTGGTGGTGAGAGAGAGGACTTTGGTCCAATCATATCATCCCCCAATGATTCTTCTGATGAAGAAGAGGGGAATCTGAGACTAAAGGTGCAAAAACTATCAAAAACATGCTCCTATTTAGTCTCTAAGGTTAGTCACCTTGAATCTCAGGTGACTACCTTACACAACAGGGTCAATGATCAGCAACTTGAGATTTCATATCTTAAGGAAAAACTAGATAGGAGACCTTTAAGAAGAGCTCAACCAGGAACACAAGAACCTGTGGATGTGATTGATCTATCCTCCAACTCACCTATGCAAGTAGGTGATGCTACCAAAAAGGGGGAGAAAGTCATTGCAGCCACAGAACCTGGGAGTTCTTCACAGAGAATGGATATTAAGGACTCACCATCCTCACTTACAATTGTGCATTCTCAGCAACTTCCTCAAGTTCACATTATTGTGGATTTTATAGGCTCTATCATCGGGAGTCTCTTTGAGGAAGGTATACCAAGGGCTGTGTCATCCCCACCTCAAGGAACTTCAAACTTCATCATTAGGTGGAGGTATGATGCTAATAGAAGAGCCCTTATTCTTCACAGAGTTCAAGGGCAACAAGAAGTATTTGATTTTCAAACTTTGAACTTCTATGAAGGTCTGGATCTAGTCAACATACCACTTGTCAACCCAAGCAACTCAAGACAAGCTGACAGATTGGCTCAAAGAATCCAAGACAGGATCACTACAGAGTTCAGCTTAAGAAGGAGACTTAGGCAATCAGGTAATGCCATCGGTCAACTGGATGTTGAGGTAGACCTTAAGATTAGTTTCATAGGGGAAACCTTGACTGAAGGCCCAGTGGCAGAACCTGAGACCCCTGTCTCATCATCATCAACTGCTGCAGAGATCCACATTCCTTCTGAGACACCTGCTGGTGAAGGTGCTTCTCAACCTCTCTCTGGCCAGAGCATGGATGCTACACCAAGAAATGAAGGCCAAACCTCTATCCACCTTGAGTCACAAAGGTCTGTTGGTGACAAAGGGAAAAGGATTTTGACTCCTGAGGAAATTGAGGAGGAGGAGAGAGAGAGGAAAAGGAGGCTGAGGGCAGAAAGTTCCTCTGCTGAGTCTTCAAGACTCATGCAAGCTGCAATCAGGGCTGCCCCCAGACCAAATACTCAAGATGATGAGCTGAGGGCAGTCAGGATTACTTACCTGTAGACCAGGAACTATGACATTGATGAAATTATTTCTCTCCCCTTAGAACAACTAAATGAACTGGCTGACATGGAAGTGTCAAGAGAGATGAAAGAAAAAGAGGATGCAACGTTACTTCTCCAATTCAAAGAGGAGAAGAGATAGAAAAGACTCTACAAGCATGCTCCTACTATCTCCCCAGTTCAAGAAAGCCCTGTACAAGAAGATGTGGTTCAACAAGAACCTCAGCTAGACAAAGAAGAAGATAGGATCAAAATGATCAACTACCTGAGTGCCACAGGCTTCTATCAGGTAGATGCACTTCTTCTCTTATCCTATGACTTTGTTGAATTTGAGTACTTAAAACAACTTTAGCTGTAAATCCAGGAACATCAAACTTGAATCAAATCATGAAGAATTAGATCAAAATAATGATAATCACAATAAAACCCCTTTGATCTCTATTGATTGCTAATAATATTGTTTACAAGTAAATCCCTCAATCAATTGGTCATGCAACCATTAACCAAAACCTAATGACAATTAACCTATTTATAGTCTAGACTAAGATTCACTAATTGCACTTAACCCCCTAGACTTAGGCTAATTAATACAAAATTACATATTAAGCATAAAAATGACTAAAAACAAGATAAAATATATTTTGTTCACACAAAATATATTTATTACAATAAAACTCCTAGTCACTTAAATCTTCAACGTCTTGTCTCGGTTCCTCGTCTCGAGCGTGTCGGGTTTGACTTTTGTTGACTTTGATCATGACGTTGACTTTTGTTGACTTTCATTGTGTTGATAATATAGACTATCTTTTCCAGCTCCAACAATACTCCCCCTTAGTCTATCATTATCAACGTCTTCATATGAATTCAGCCCCGAGAAATCAACTGTAGAAAGATATTCAAATTAAAGTTTTTTGAATTTGATGAGAAAAGTTATTCATCTCATAAGCTCTCCCTATTTATATGCTCCCCCTTTTTTAGTGCATCCTTTGTGAGGATATTGGAACAACTTTCCCAAATCTCTAATCTCGAGTGCTTCAGAAGATGTAGGAGGAGGATTTCTAGCTCGGTATCTTCTGCAAACTGAGGAACAAGTTCTCTGATCAGGTACACTGCTCAACTGATGATCGGCCATCACTTACATCAAAAATCTGAAACACATTCTCAAACACAATCTTGACATTTCTAATTAGATCATTTCATTTTAACAAAATAAACGTGTTTATCTGTGTGTGAAAAACAAGCGAATCCGTGTTCGTTTGTACGCAATTTCTGTGAAATGCTTGAAAAATGATAAAATTGTAACAGCATAATATGGAAGACCTAAAAGAAATTTTGAACTAAAAATTATTATATTTGTTATTTTATTATATATATTTATTATAATATTTTTTAATCTATATATATTTTTTTTATAACCGAGAACTGAATCGATCATGAGATCACATCCTCAAGATATACTTTAGCACAAAGATGAATTTAATCATCGACAAGCAATGAGATCACACTGATAACTGAATCTAATAACAGTCTTTGAATGATTTTTGAAATTGTCAAACAGATCACTAACGATTGCTGGTATGTTTGTCCACTTAAACTCATGCCCTATCTTTTTCAACAAACAGAAGATGATTCGTTAAGGTTCGATTAAATGCTTTAGAATGCTAGGACCCCACAATCATTTGGCAAAAACCCTCACCCAACCTCAGGATTTCTTGAATTTTGTAATGATCTTTATAGAACAAGGCTTGTGCAGTAGTGTGCAAGTGATTATCAACAGAATATTGCATTCTGTGATGAATTCATCATTTAGATGATTTGACACTACTTAGACCAAAATGGTGAGAGCTCCAGGTCTATACTCACGTATAACAAAGGAGATGACCATTTAATCATGTGCCGATGAGAGCTCCAGGTCAGTACTATCGTACATCAGAGGAGATCATCACTCCAGGTCAGTACTTCCGTACAGCAGAGGAGATTAGCACAAACACAAGACACATAATTACATCAATCATGGCTCAAAGATATGACTTATATGATTTGTATCATGGTGGGAGAAAGATCAATTCTCAATCCAATTTTTGTCGGGACTCAGCTTTTATGCAGGCCAAAATGATTGCGTAAATCCAGACATCCTTAAGCATGATAGTTTTAATTTAAATCATCATACTGTTGTCTACTTTATTCTTCAGGCTGAGTCTATCAAGCATATCATTAAAGAATCTGATTGTTTTTCTTTTATTTACAATTAAAAATAAGATGTAAACGGATAACAACATCAGTTACTATCATTTCTCATTTTTTAAAACGAAAGTCATGCAAAAACAAGCATTTCAAGATGATATACAATCATTCTCAGTCATCTCGAATCAAGTTCTCAGTACACTTTTCATTTTTTTTACTTTATACTCTCCCCTAAATTTTTATTTTGCAAACTTTTCCTTTTTCTTATTTTTATTTATTATTTATTTTTTTATATTTTTTATATTTTTATATTTTTTATTATTTTTTTTATTTTTTTTATAAAACTTACAAAAATAAAAATTTATCAAAGAAGGTCTTCCAAACTACACTGATATGAGGATATAAAAAAATGAATGCTCAAAAAAATGCAGTGATTGTGAAGTGAGAACTGTGATTGTGTAGATAAAAATCCAGATTGTGGATAAAATACCATGACCTTAACCTGTTTGTTCCGCCTCAAATTTGAATTAGGAACAATCTCTGTCAGTAAACCGGATTACTAACAGTCCTCCTGAATTGTTCCTGCACTCATTAACAAATTAGTTAGAAAGGGAAACCCAGGCCATCGTAGTCCTGGAAGTTCCTTTTTCATCAAGATAAGTAACAAGCTTCTGCACACAGCCGTTTAAACAATCGGGGATTTTGTATCCTTCTTTTTAATTTGCCAAATTTGCTTCGGTTCAATTAACTGGATTTGAATGAATTAAATTTGGAAATCATTTTCTGTTTAAGATCGGAAGGAAAAGAATTTGATTTTGACTTTTGGTCATTTTCATCTTTGTATCATGTGAAACCGGCATCACATGAAAAGGTTTGGATGGAGGTTTTTCATCCACCATTCAAAGATGTTTTCTTTTTACCTTTTGAACCAGAGAAGAACCCGTGTTGCCTTTACCAACTGGAACATTCTTGTTGACCTTGATCCGGAGAAGCAATTCGGTTTGCCTTTACCATCAGAAACATCAAGTCTTTGAGGACATTTCTTTACCACATGACCTTCTTTTCCACACTCAAAACAAGCCTTGAAAGGCTTTTGATTCTTTGTAGTCCGTGTTGTGTAGGTGCTGGGAAGAATTGCTTTGAGCTTGTAGCAGATTCTTGCTTGTTTTGGCATTTGCTATGCTGAACAGGGGAATGAGATCTTCAGTGATTGAGTGGGATGCTTTGCAATTGGAGAAGAGATCCGTATTGGTCTTATTCAGCTTTTGGAAGCTTTTGAGACTTGACAATATCAAGAGATATATTGATCTGTGAGGAACCAACACGCTCATCTGTGTTTGATTCATCATCTGAGCTTATCCAATCTCGTATACACAAATCGCTTCCAAAGGACCTTGATTGACACATCCTTTTGTGTTGGCTTCGGTTATAGGATTTTGATTGCCTGACGATTCAACAAATGTTCCTTCTTTGACACAACCTGACAGGAACAAATGAAGGAATGTTACCTGTTTTGAATTGTTGAAGAAAGTTGGAGAAGACTGATATTGATTTTGGAGCATAAGGGTAGAATCGTCATAATCTTTATCAAACCCCTGCCTGAGAAATCTTAAACCTACAGGAGAATCTTGCACATCTCTAACCTCATAAGATTAACGTTGCTTAAACCTGCATTTAAACTATAGTTTCTGCAGCTTCAATCAAATCATTAGATGGATTGAGGTTGAGGCATAGGAGAGTAACAATGGTTGCTAGGAGGAGGATAGACGTATGGATTTTCACCACAACCCACTCCCGTTTTAATCCTAGCTCCCCTCTGTTTACACAGTAGCTCTTCCTGTTTCATTCCAGATATGGTCCATCTATCAAGCTTTGTTTTAAGCTTGTTTGTTTCAAATTCAGCCAAAGTAACTCTTTCATTTAAAAGATTAATTTCAACATTTCTTTCAAGAAGAGTTCTTTTTAAATGATCATGTCTTTTAAAGCTTCATTTAATTTTATGAAATATTTGGCTTCATTCTTTTTAAGTTCTGTGTTTATGGTGGTAACTCTCTTTTGGTTACTAAAAAGTAACCTATTAGCTTTATACACACCAAATAACGAATTTTACAGCAGCGAAGAACAAATATCCTGAACTGTCTCGTATGGAAGATCCAAGATGACTCTTTCAGCAGTAAGAGCCTTCTCACAGTTGCAAACTCTGGTATCTTCGCTTCCATTCCTCTTCCTTCTCAGGCATCACAAACTTTAGCATTCAACTCAGCTCCACCTTTACCCATTGATGTCTTCTTAAGCTCCTCTTGTACCTCTTCAGTTCCCAGTTTCGGTAAACCGTCGGAATTGGTGCCAAAATCTGATCTCTCTTCTGGTTTCTCTTTGGAGTTTGAAGTGATCTTTAGAGTTAGATATGTTGCTTCATAGTACTCATGACGTTTGATATCCAACTCCATTTTTTTAAATTTGTTGATCACCTCCATTAGTTTGTAATCCCGAAAACCTCTATCTCTTTTAATCGACTTGCCGTGTGAGCTCCATTCTGATGGGAGGGAATCAAGCAATCTTAGAACTTGTTCATGATTTCCCAATTGGGCATCAAACTTCTTCAGATTACTTGCCACCAACAGAAAAACGATCAAAAAAATCAGACATCGTTTCATTCTTTAAAGCTGCAAAATTATCAACCGACATTGTGCAATTGTGAGATCATCAGATTCGAAGGATTTAATCAGTTCTGCAAAAGCCATTTTATTTTTATTTTGTTTAAACAATTAAACACCCCAAAAATATTTTTCCCAAAAAAATTTAGAAAAATTCTCCCCCGGGAAAAAATATTATTTGTAAATGTCACGCTAGAAAATCTTAGCAACTGGGGTCAAGCTGACCTGGTCAGCTTGTTTTTTTTTTTTTTTTTTTTTTGGAAATCTTTCAAATTAGTGAAATTTCTTTATCGGAATGAACTCAATTAATCCCAACTAGGGGGAAAAAGTCATCTTTAACATTCGAATTTCGCTAAAGAAATGATAGTTTCGCCGAAATTATAGTTTCGCAGAACTAGTTTCGCTGTGAACTCTAGTTTCGCTGGAAATTTCGGCAGCAGTTTCGCTAGCCGAATGTCACAAATGGCTTAGTTTTGCTAATAAGTTCGCACAAAACAAGCTTGAACTTTCGTTCAAAGATACTTTCGGCAGCAATTTCGCTTGTAATATGTACACAAGCACTGTTGAACTTTCGTTCAAGATCACTACTTTCGCTGAGATGCTGAAATTAACTACAAAGTGTAAAACACTTGTAGTTTCGCTGAAAGAACATGCAGTTTCGCTGGATGAACTCGTAGTTTCGCTGAACGAAGCTGAAAACCTTTTTCAACACGAAATCAATCTAAAATCGCCCAAATCTCAATGGATTTGAAATCTGATGATTAACAGAGCTTTCCCAACCAATAACAAGCAAATTTCAATCAATTTCCATATCAATAACACTCAAATTTGATCCGAAATTGATGAAAACATGATATGAACAAAAACAACCAAAACCTCAACTTCTCTCTTCTAAAAATCTTCAAATCTTCAGTGAATTTGATCCAAAATGGCTCTGATACCAAATTGTAACTCCAGGATCATCAAACTTGAATCAAATCATGAAGAATTAGATCAAAATAATGATAATCACAATAAAACCCCTTTGATCTCTATTGATTGCTAATAATATTGTTTACAAGTAAATCCCTCAATCAATTGGTCATGCAACCATTAACCAAAACCTAATGACAATTAACCTATTTATAGTCTAGACTAAGATTCACTAATTGCACTTAACCCCCTAGACTTAGGCTAATTAATACAAAATTACATATTAAGCATAAAAATGACTAAAAACAAGATAAAATATATTTTGTTCACACAAAATATACTTATTACAATAAAACTCCTAGTCACTTAAATCTTCAACGTCTTGTCTCGGTTCCTCGTCTCGAGCGTGTCGGGTTTGACTTTTGTTGACTTTGACCATGACGTTGACTTTTGTTGACTTTCATTGTGTTGATAATATAGACTATCTTTTCCAGCTCCAACATTTCTTCTTTCAGCAACTCCATTCTGTTGTGGAGTTCTTGGTGCATTGAATTGCCTAGAAATGCCTCGAGTCTCAATCTTAGTAACAAACTCCATTAATATTTCTGATGTTTCACTCTTTTTTTAAGAAAAAGACCCATGTGAATCTAGTTACATCATCCACTACCACTAAACAATATTGCCTTTTACCAATGCTCATCACATTAGTTGGACCAAACAGATCCATGTGAAGCAATTTGACTGGCATAGTGTTTGTATTGATAGTTTTGGATTTATGTGACACTCTATGTTGTTTTCCTTTATAACATGAAGGACATTGGTTTGAACAATAAAACTCTTTCTTTGGCAAACCAATGACTAAGTCATTTTTCACCAATTTGTTCATGTTCTTCATCTTAGATAGTAGGCATGTTTCATGTCTTGTGAGTGTAGTGTTGTTCATATCCAAAACATATGTGTTTCCTTTTCTTGATGCTTTAAGAAGGATCCATTCTTCTGGAACTGAATAACCTGGCTTAAGAATGTAACAATTAGTGTTATCAAACAATGTGGTATAATTTTGATCATAAATTTCAGACACACTCAATAAATTATACTTCAAATTTTCATAATAATTTACTTTCTCAAATTTGAGTACACCATTAGTTACCATTCTTTCCCCATCTATTTAACCTCCCTTCTTATCCCCACCAAATGCCATATAAGAAGCATTTTTATGTTTTTGAAGTCATGGAGAAGAGAACAGTTCCTGTCATACATCTAGAACAACCACTGTCAACATACCACTTGTTGCCAGCTCTCCATGATTGTTCCTGCACACAAAAGAAATCAATTAGAAGTAGGAACCCAAATCTTAATGATCTTGGGTTTTCCATCAGAGTCTAAAATTATGACTTCCCCATGAATGAGTTTTGAAGTTTCAGCATTAATTTTAGATTCAATTGATTCATTGGGTGTTGGTTGAGGTGAGGATGATTCTGTTGAAGATGAGGATGTTGAACTAGGTTCTAGTTTCTCAATCTCTTCGTCATTCACCTTATCTTTGTTGCTTTGTTGCTTAGTTTTGGATAAATAACCTTGATTGTTGAAAGTTTCATTATTTTTTTATTTTTAGTGAGGTACAAGAGTTCCCTTTTCAAAATTATCAAGGAAAGCATCATCAGGATTTGTTTCTTTTTTTGTGAGGTGTTTTGGATTGCTGAAATGTTGTTCTTTTCTTGAAAAGTTGAACATCAGTAGATGTTTTCTCCTTTGGTTTAGGCTTTTGTTTTTGTTGCTGCTTCTTTGTTTTTGAATCTTCTTGACCATAAGTGGATTGAGAGTTCTAATTCAGCTTTATCAACTTGTTTCTACTTTGTGCTCTTTCTCTTGTTCTTTTTGTTAAAATAACATTCCTGAGTTGAATGGTTATTTTTGTTACAAATTGCACAATGTTTTTAAAGTAGCAGTCAAATGTCATATGATTGTTCATATTGCAAATAGAACAATAATTGCTGAAGTTGCAATATTCAGTATTGTGGTTTTTCATATCACACCATTTGCAATACATTTCATCTGATTCTTTGTCAGAAACAATCACTTTTTTCTTCTTTGTTAGCTTTAAAGGCTTCAAATCCTTTTCCAACTTTGCAGTTGATTTATCCTTTCCTTTCCCTGACACATCATTAATGGATTCTTGTTTCCCATTTTCTAATTTCTGCTGCTTGGGATTCATCACTTTTTGGTTTGATTTATTGGTTGAATCTTATGCCTTCCGTAGATCATCTACTGATTCAGTAGATTTGGTTTTACGCAGATCTGCTACTGAAGAAGGTTTCTTCATCTGCTGAAGATCTGCTGATTGTTTTTTCTTTCTTTTTTCTTTGGAAAATGTGTGTACTTCCTCAGTTGATGCACACTTTTCAATTACTTCATTTGAATGTTTTTGTATCTGATGAAGTTCTTGAAGACCTTCATTTAGCTGAGCTATTCTCTTGCAAATAGTCTTCAGCATGTTTCTTTGTTTTGGAGGATATGGCAACTTTGTTTCTTCAAGAACTTTTGGAATGATTGTTACAAAAGTAACATTCTTAAAAATGTCCAGTTGATCATCATCATGTTCATCAGAATCATCCAAGTCATCACACTCATCAAAGTCAAATTCTGAGTTATTTTGTTTAATATTTTCTGATTCAAAAGACTCATTTCACTCACCTAAGATTTCATTGTTATTAACTTGATGATTAGATTTTATTTGAAAGTTGGTGCTTGGCACAAAATGATTTGACAAGTTATTTGTCATTGTTTTAGGTAAAGGTGCATAATTATCATATATAGGAGGTGAATAACATTATATCCCAACCCATACCTGTTCTTTGATTCAATATGAGAATTTAATAATTTCTTTTATTGCTGAGATGAAAGTTGAAACTTCTGAAGTTTCACTTTAGTTGATGCATGATCAGCCATGGATTTTGTTAAGGAAGTGGTCAGGTGCTCAACTTGGGCTTTTAAACTATAGTTTTATGAAACAAGTTTATCTAAATCTTTCTGTAAAGAATTAATTTTGATTTGATATAGTTTATGTTCTCTTACATGAGATTCATTCAAATCATTGTTTCTTTCACTTTATCAGCCAATTGTTGAGCATGGACTCTATATGTTTCAACTTCCTCACCACATACTGATGAACATAGTCTATCTCTTAACTCTCTAGCCATGGGTGGAACTTTGTTCTCCATGTGTGCCATCAAAGCTTGATTCTCTTCCAATACACCCTTCTCATACATGCTCCAGCCATAGGTTCCATCTTGAAGAATGATCAGCCCAGTTTCTTTAGAGTTACTTGGCCCTGTTGATGCATTTGTGGCTGGTGGGGATGAGTTGGTTAGCCGTGGTTGTCTGAAAGCTCTTTGAGATGTTGTTGATAGTTGAGTGTGCTGCTGATGAGACTGATGTTGCTGATGTTGTCTCATGTCAGAAGATTGTTGATTACATCTTTTTGAGAAGTGCCCATAGAGATTTCATTTGAAGCATCTTACTTTTGACTTATCAACACCAATCTTTGATGTTTTCCTAGCTGTATCCAAATTTTTGTTTCTTTTGATGTACTACTTGGCTCTATGATCAATCATAGCCATTTGCCATTGAAGATCCATCTCTTCTACTACATCTGGATGTAGTTCTTCCAAGTCTTGCTGGTAGATGCTTGCAGATGCTAAAGAGCTTCCTAGGTAAGCTTGAAAACTTGAACTGAAAGATGCAAAGGCTACCTTTTGTTCTTCAGAGTCCAGAATCATAGTGATAGGCTCTTCATGATTGTTGTTTGATGAAGTCTTTGCTGATAATGTAGATGCATTTCTTCTATCATCACTTCTTCCTTTTTCTTTTCCTGATTTACTTTTAGAAGATTTCTTTGAAGGCTTTGATGCATAGAAACTTACTTATTCTTCATCTTCACTCACAGGATAAGAGTTGTCACTATCATTTTAAGAAATAAAGGCACTTCCAGCACTTTTTGTTTCTTTAAAGTGATAGGGTGAGACATGTGTTCTCACACTCTTGTTTTTTAATTTTTCATCCATTTCAAAAGCCTCAACCTTAGCTACCAATGTATCTAAACTAGTTGCTTTGAGGTCAATGGTGTTCTTGAACATGGACATAGTTTGCTTCCAACTTTCAGGCAAAGTATAGAGCATCTTTTTGTTTAATTTCTCATTTGTATATTTCAACTCCAAAATATTCATCTCTGTTACAAGTTGCATAAATTTTTGGAGTTGTTGAGAAATTGATTCACCCTTAATATGATGAAAGGTTTCATATTGATCCACACGATCAATCAAATTAATACGAGTTCTAGGTTACACGACGACAGGATGGTAAAACACCAAACATCACATCGATCCACACGATCAATCAAATTAAAAAACCCTAGCAGTCGTCATGTCAATACACCAAAATCATTAACACGTTCGAAGCAAACATTGTTATTAGCAATCATTATTTGGTCATTTGTAATCATTAATTAGTATTAATGAAATTATTTTGAATCAAATATTGTTATCTTATTTATTGTGTTGAAATCATCCTATTCTTTACTGTTGCATCTAGAGAGGCTGTTGCAACCAAAACCATGTCACTTAGAAGATTTTGAGTACAACATACAAAGGACTTCCGAAGCCAAGTGTGGGACTTCCGAAGAAAGAAGGAGCTCTTCCGAAGTCTAAGTGTAAAATACACTTCCGAAGGAAAACTCCAACTTCCGAAGATAAAGAAGTTACTTCCGAAGAATCAAGACTTGAAGACAAAGTTCTGAAGTCAACTTCCAAAGTATAAAGAAGTCCTTAAAGCCTCGGAAGCATAGAAGCATCTTCCGAAGTATAAGTGGCTTCGGAAGAACTTGTTCTTCCGAAGCCAGTTAACCTTCGGAAGACACTTCTATTATCCAGTAGACATAAGTATGGTCTGTCTGACAGTCCGCTGCAAATCTCTGAGATACTGCATGGCGTTTTCTCAAAAGCCATGTAGTTGACCATACTTTAATCTACTGTTTACCTTTTATGTTAAGTACAGTTGCCATCTTTAGTTGGTGACAAAAGGTAAGTCATGGACATGTCATGACTACCATATCTTAGATAATACTTTATCTAAGATACCTTAACTTTAGCATTGTAGTATATGCTTTAGTCGTAGGTTTCCAGCTAGTATCAAGTACAACCGGCTGTAGGATCTAGTATATATAGTTTCTCATTGTAACTCATGTTCTATGCTTGTAAGTGTCTTGTAATCTTGAGTTGAGAAGTAATATATACAAGTACCTTGAAAATACTCCTGCTTGTTCCTTTGATTACTTATTATATTATTATCAACTCTTGTTAAAGGCATTGCTTCATCTTGTTTGAGTGATATTATAAGTGAGTTTGAGAGAATTACAAGTGTTAAGTGACAAAACCCGATCCTGCAATTGGTATCAGAGCTTTTTAGGCTCTTGATTGTGAGATCTTACCATCCTAATCAACCAGTTTTTCACTCCTCCTTATACCTCACTCAAAAATGGCCCTCATCAAATCTGAAGTTGAAATGGGAACGATGAGCAAAGCTCCCATCATCGACCCTGAAAACTTCAGGTCTTGGAGCAGAAGAATGGAAGGCTTCATCAGATACCAGGATAGCAAGATGTGGCAGTCCATCGTTAATGGCCCGTACAAGCCAAAAGTTGCTGGTGGAAACGGTGCCATGATCGAGAAGGCTGTTGAAGACTACTCCCGATGAAGATAGGAAGAAGCTTGACATAGACAGCAATGCTATGACTGTTCTCATGACCGCAATCCCAAACTCCATCATGGTGGGGTTTGAGCATTGTAAGTCAGCCAAAGAACTCTTTGATGCACTTGCTCAAATGTACTCGAGCTCTAATGATTCAAAGAAGGACTCACTGAAGCAGCAATTTGAGAACTTCACCTATGTTGCTGGAGAAACTTTTAGCCAACAATATTTCAGGTATATGGATCTTATCTCCTCCCTCCAATCTGTGGGAATCACTCAAGAACTTAGAGACCTTACCAGAAAGTTCATGAGTGCTCTACCCAATGAGTGGACTTTCTACTGTGTCTCCATTAAGAGAACAGAGAATTTAAACACTCTCACCATGACCGAACTCTATGGGATCCTTGATGGATACCGTTTGAAATGGAAAGTAAGAAGGGTCACCAAGCAAGCAGACCCTTTAGCCTTCCTGCTAGCAACGCTTTAATGGTTGCTGAAGGCTCAGGTATCTCCCAGTCTCAGTAGTACTGTCATACACCCAGCAGCCATCTTGTTCATCTGGGCCTTACATCACATTCCCTAGACTCCAAGGTCTCATCAAGCTCAGCAAAGCTCCTTTCAGGAGGGCTGTGCGTTTGTCTCAGGGAGTGGACACTCCAATGATCATCAATTCTGCTTTGATGATCTTGAGTGCTTCAGTCCAGATGACATAGAGTATGTGGACATTGTCCAGCAAATGGCTCTTCTAACCTACAGAGCGAAGAAGTTCTTTAAGAGAACTGAAAGGCAATTCCCTCAAAACCCAATCACTAGCAAGTTTGGGTTTGACAAGAGCAAGGCTAAGTGTTACAACTGTAACCAGCTTGGCCATTTTGCAAGGGAATGCAAGGCTCCCAAATCCAACCCGGGAACCTCACAGGCATCCTCACATCCTTCTACACCAAAGCCCAACGGGAAGTCAACTGAAACAGCAGCTATGGCTCAAGAAGTTGACTGGAGCTTTATGGTCCAAGATGTGACTCCCGCTCAAGCACTCATGGCAGGAACAGATGAAAATAAGGTATATGAACATCTCTGTACCCCTGCTTGTATTGCAAAGGTTAAATTGTACCAGGACTACAATATGGAAATTAAATCCGATATTGAGTCTTTAAATGTGCTAAAATCTGACTTTAAAAGAGCTGAATCTGACTACCAAAAGAAGATTGAGGAGTTAGAGAAAACTGTATCTCTTTTAAAACATGAACACACTAACTACAAGACTCAAATCAAGGATTTAATATCCAAATTGACTGAGGCCCAAGCCCAGCTTGTCACAGCTGAGGCTCAAGCCAGGAAGTATGCTATTTCGAGCAAAACTTCCAAGCCATACTTGCATCATCCTCTCACTCCAAACTTTGCTATCAAAACAAAAGTGGGTTGGAACACAATGAAATTGCTGAACTACACCACACTCTTATGAGTCTATAAGACAACCAAGATGTGGTACTGAAGAGCAAGAGGTTCTATCTGTTGACCCACCTTGTAAAGAGTCAAAGAGTGATGCAACTGTGGAGACCAAGACCATCACAGGGAAGGAACAGGTAATTGAGCCTTCCCCGGCCAATGATGATCAAACCCTGACCACCAAAGCCAGAAGAAGCAGGGCTAAAGCAGCCAGCAAAACTGCCAAGAAGGTGGCTGAATCCAAGCTGAAGATAGACCCAAAGCAAAAGGGTGTATTCATATCAGCAGGATTCCAGGTGGTTGGACCTTCTGATTCAGGAAAGGAGTATAGTACCAGTACTCCTATCCTACCAAAGGATCAGAAGTTAAAGGGAAAGGTTGCTGATGAGGAGAAAAAGAACAAGAAACAACAACCCTCAAATTCCTAGAAAATTAACATTGCATGCATAATGTGTGGTCTGCAAAACCACATGGCTAAAGATTGTTACTACAATCCTGCTAGCACACATTATGCAAATAATGTTAAAAGAGAAGGAGTCAGGGAAGGTTTCACATTTGGACCATATCAAATGGTTCAAGTGGTGAAAAAGGGAAAGCTTGTTTCCGAAGCAAGGCTTCTCTCGGAAGAAAACTCTTCTTCCGAGAGGAAAAAGGCTTCGGAAGTGAAAGCTGCAAAGACTCACAAAGAGTCCCCTTGAAACCATCCCAGAAGAAGACTGCTTCGGAAGGAAAGGTGGTGAAGGTCTCTTCCGAAAAGAAAGAAGCTTCGGAAGAATGCCAAGCTACAAAAGCTTCATCAAGCTCATCTTCTATGATCAACCAAGGGATGGAATGGAAGATCAAGGAAGATGCTGTAGCCCAAACTTCTTCTTCAAAGACATCTATTGAACCCCCATGCATAAACTTTGGTTCAATCATGTCACTCTCATTGGAAGAACCCAAGACCAATAAGGCTTGGGTTTCCAATCAAAACTAATTATCTCACCTTATGTGCAGGGACATCCATATGACAAGAATATCAACATTTGGATTGTAGATAGTGGATGCTCCAGGCACATGACAGGGAACAGATCTCTCCTTCAACAATTTCAACATTATGATGGAGGTCCTGTCCAGTTTGGAGGTGAGGCCGGAGGATATATTTCTGGCAGAGGAAGTATATCCAATGGAAATTAAAAGTTGACAAAGTTAATTTTGTCAAACAGCTTGAACACAACCTGTTAAGTGTTTCTCAGTTTTGTGATCAAAAGCATCAAATGCTTTTCACAGAACATGAGTGCATCATCCTCAAACTCGGGATGACAATTCCTCAGGAATTGGTGCTTCTTAGATCTCCCAGGAGAGGGGATATGTACAAGCTTGATATGAACAATGCTTCCCCAATGGGAGAAGTATCATGCTTTCTTTCCAAAGCTGATAGTGATGAGTCAACACTATGGCATAAACGAATGTGTCATGTCAATTTTAAGACAATGAATAAATTGGCTAAAAATAACTTGGTACATGGTTTGCCCAAAAAGGAATTTTTCTGCAAAGATAACTGTGTTGCTTGCCTGAAAGGGAAACAACACAGGTCTTCTCATAAATCCAAAGTTGTTAACTCTATCACTACTCCATTACACTTATTGCACATGGATCTATTTGGTCCCACAAGTATAATGAGCATTGGAAGGAAATCATATTGCCTTGTGGTAGTTGATGATTTTACTAGATTTACATGGGTATTCTTTTTAAGAACTAAAGATGAAACTGCTGAAACTTTAAAATCTTTTATTCTTAAAATAGAAAATCAAGTTGATCACAAGGTTAAAATAATTAGAAGTGATCTAGAACTTTGTTCTTGACTCATTTTGTAACTCAAAAGGGATTGCCAGACAATACAGTGCTCCTAGAACTCCTCAACAAAATGGTGTTGCTGAGAGGAGAAATAGAACACTTATTGAGGCTGCTCGGACTATGTTAGCTGATTCAAAGCTGCCTCTAACATTCTGGGCAGAGGCAGTTAGCACTGCATGCTATGTGCAGAACAGAGTTCTTGTAGTAAAGCCACATGGAAAGACCCCTTATGAGTTATGAAACAAGAGGCCACCGTTCATTGGCTTTCTAAGGTCCTTTGGTAGCAGGTGTACCATACTTAACACAAAAGACAATTTGGCAAAATTTGCTGAAAAGTCGGATGATGCTATCTTTGTTGGATATTCCTCCTATTCTAAAGCTACAGGGTTTATAATATTAAAAACCAATAATTTGAGGAATCCTCCAACATTGTAGTTAATGAGCACACTCCTTGTGTTAGGGGGAATGGCCCTGATCATATTTTTGATTTAGAATTGTTTCCAAACTATTCTAAACCATCTTGTGAGAATGTTTCAGCTGGAACAGGTGCTCAAGCAATTCTGATGAAGATCAACTGTTTGAGCTTCCCAGACCTGCTCCAAGTTCTCCAAGAGCAACAACAAATCAAGTTCCCACTATAGAAAGATCTGACAGCATAACCATTTCAAGAAATAGTGGAACTTCAACAAGGGATTCACCTGATGATCTTCAAGTCTTCTCAGGTGATCCTGCACAACACCAAGCTGATGGAAGCAGCATTTTGAAGGAACATGCAACTGTTAATGATGCTTCACAACAAAGAAATGATGATGTTTCTATTTCATTCAATCAGTCCTCATTGAATGAGATTGAAACAGCAGCTGGACCAAGTATTCAAGCTCCAGAGCAAATATGTCCAACTTGGACCTATCTTTGCAACTGGAGGTGATTCCAAGACTCAGAATTCACAATACTCATCCAGCTGAAAACATCATAGGGGAAGTCTCTGAGGGTGTGAGAACAGGGGACAAACTCACAATGGGAATGTCTGCTTGTACTCATGCTTCTTATCCCAAATGGAACCCAGAAGGTGGAAGATGCCTTGAAGGATAGTAGCTGGGTTGAATCAATGCAAGAGGAGCTGCTTCAATTCAAAGACAAAAGGTTTGGAACCTATGTCCGCTACCATCTGGTCAAGTACCTATAGGCACCAAGTGGGTTTTCAGAAACAAAAGAGATGACAGAGGCTTGATTATCAAGAACAAGGCAAGACTGGTGGTTCAAGGATACACTCAAGAGGAAGGAATTGATTATACTGATGTCTTTGCACCTGTTGCAAGACTTGAGGCAGTTAGGATCTTCCTTGCTTATGCTGCATCCAAGAATTTCACTGTCTACCAGCTTGATGTCAAGTGTGCCTTTCTATATGGGGATATAGATAGGGAAGTCTACGTATGCCAGCCTCCAGGATTTGAAGACCCAAGCACCCAAACTATGTGTGCAAGTTGGATAAAGCTCTATATGGGCTGCACCAAGCACCTAGGCTGTGGTATGAGACATTGTCTCAATTTCTTCTGAAGAATGGTTATACTAGAGGTACCATTGACAAGACTCTTTCATCAGAAAGTCTGGGAAAGACATTTTGCTAGTTCAAGTTTATGTCGATGACATCATATTTGGTTCCTCAAATGACCAAATGTGCAAAGACTTTGAGAGCATTATGAAGAAGAAGTTCGAAATGAGTTCTATGGGAAAAATGGACTTTTTCCTTGGAATTCAATTCAGTAAGCAACTGAAGGAAGGGTTTTTCATCAATCAATCTAAGTATGTCAATGATATCTTAGAGATTTGGTATGAAGGATTGTAAAGCAGCAAAGACGCCCATACCCAGAAACCATGATTTATGCCCTGATTCTGAGGGGGAGGATACTGATCAACATCAGTATAGAGCAATCATTGGTTCTCTGATGTATCTCACAGCAAGTAGACCTGATATCATGTTTGCAACTTGCATTTGTGCAAGATATCAGGCTGCTCCAAAGGTGTCTCACCTAATTGCTGTCAAGAGAATCCTCAGATACCTCAAAGGAGCACCTAAGTTAGGTCTCTGGTATCCAAGAAATAGTGATTTTAATCTCTATGGTTACTCTGACAGTGATTATGGTGGCTGCAACATCAACAAGAAATCAACATCAGGTGGATGTCAATTTCTTGGTGGAAGGATCATCTCATGGCAATGCAAAAAGCAATCCTGTGTCTCTACATCAACTGCTGAAGCTGAATACATTGCTGCTGCAAGTTGCTGTGCTCAGCTGTTGTGGATTCAAAACCAGATGATTGACTATGGATTCAACTTCATGAGCACTCCTATCCACATTGACAACAACAGTGCTATATCCATCACTGAAAATCCAGTGAAGCACTCAAAGACAAAGCACATTGATATCAGGTATCATTTCATTAGAGATATTCATGAGAAAAATCTTATAAAACTAATCAAAGTTGATTCAAATGAACAATATGCTGATTTGTTCACCAAAGCATTTGATGAACAAAGATTTAAATATCTCATTACAGCTATTGGGATGATAAACATTGACTAGTTAATCTCAATTGAAAACCTTTTAATGTGTAAAGTCTTATGTCAATACAATCTAAGCCCTGTTACAAAAGATCCTTTCTTATTTAACTAAGTATAAGTTCTTCCGAAGAGAAACTTGCCTTCGGAAGATATCTAGCATAACTTCCGAAGCAAATTTCTCATAGGATAATTTTCTTCTCGGAAGTGTACTAAGTCTCGGAAGAAGCGATTGAGTTTATCTCAGATCTACTTCCGAAGCACTTAATACATTCCACCTGAAAGCAACATGTGTTTTCGGAAGTAAGTTATTTACCTTCGGAAGTACATTTGCCTTCGGAAGAACTTTACCTTCGGAAATACCTTATACTCGGAAGAAAGATTTTACTGTGTAACGGAAATCTTTTGGGCCCCACTCTGTAAAAAGTAAAGATTTTGTTAATGATGTCGGATTATTTAAATGGCTTAACCTTACCGCCCCTGTCACATCATCCACTGAACCCTCACATCATCTTATCCAAACCACCCTTTAAACCGCCATTTCACCCATTTAAATACTTCCGGTTAATCACTTACACTCTTTTTACCAAATTCACTGCCCTAAAAGCTTTCTTCTTCTCCAATTTACCTCTCTCAGAACTCTTCCTCTGCTATCTTTCTCAAATGGCTCTAAACCCTCAGCACAACCAGGTCGCACTCCTTGACTCTTCAAGGGATGCTGACTTCTCTGATATTATCTCTTTCTTAGCCCAATCTTCATACTACACAGCATTGACCGTAAACCCTACCATCTACTCGAATCAAATGTCCGAATTTGGACAAATGGTCGGATTGAAACCCTAAACGGGGTTCGTGCTATCAGGTCAAGTGTTTGTGGCCAAGAGTTGGTCATCACTGAACAAATCCAGGGAGCATCTTGAGCTCCATGATGAAGGCGCACCGACGGAATTCCCAAATCTGAGTTAGATAACTCTTATCTCCAAATGGGATACGGTGGAGATGTAAGCAGGTCTACAGTCTACAAATTCAACTTCTCCTACAAGTGGAAGTTCCTGCTACATGTGGTTCTTCACTGTCTATCTAACAAATCCGGGGGATGGGATCAAATTCCCTATGAACTCGGGTGCTTAGTTCATGGGTTGGTACAAGGCTTGCGCTTCAACTACTCAAGGTTTGTGCTAACTAACCTTATGGGAAATCTGCAAAGGGACACATTCTTTATGTATCCAGATTTCTACAGCACAGAATCAACTGCGAGCTAGATCAGGGTAAGCTTGTCTGTGCAGCTGCTCTGTCTGCTCCTCAAATGAGGCTGACCATCTTCAAAGTCTTGAAGAGAGTGTCTACCAACTACACTGGAAGGGATACCGCACTACTTCCAGGTATGATTGAGCCAATGGCTCCTGGTGACATCCCTGTTAACCCCACAGGTGATGAACCCACACAGCAACTACCCTCACTATTCAAATCTACCTTCTCCTCCAATCACTGTCACCTACCAGAGACGTACCAAACGAACCCTTGTTCAATCTACTCTGATTGAACAAGCCCCTCCTCTTCAAACCAAAAAGGCTAGAGTGGAACAAGGGGCTCCCACTCAGCCAGAGGTCCACCAATCCTTCACTATTGACCTCAATATGGGTCTTGAGTCTCCTCAGTCTCAGACCCATGAGCCCATAACCCCAGCTGATAGCCTCAGGGTGAGTCTCTATACTCCCTGAGCAGCCACCAGGGACAACTCAATGCCTTTTGACATTGATCAAAGTCCAGGGTCCTTAGGTCTTCATTCTTTTTCTTTTACTGACCTATTGAACAGAGCTGGTGAAGAGACTATGTCTCTCAAAGGCGATGAAGTTGATCCACTACACCCTATTAAGGATCAACAGAGCCTAGAGAAACCTCTTGTCTCTAGCCCACACCAGCAAAGCCCTACTGAGGTGAGTCCCACTAAGTGGAGGGGACTCATGTAGATTCAGTTGCCACTACTGAAGGAGCCTCAATGGATCCTCAGGACAGTGGTAACGACAGTCAGACTGAATCTTGTAACACCCCGAAAAGTCGAAACGAGTCATTAAGGATAATGGGCTTAAATAATGGGATTTAATAAAAGAAGGGAAATGGGTTATGGGCCAAATTGGGTTTATGGACAAGAGCCTAAGTGATTAAGGCCCATAATCAGCCCTTAACCCACCCAAATCAGCTCCATCTCCATCATTACAAACTAGCCACCAAAATTCGTAGAGAGAGAAAGTAGAGAGAGAAAGTGGAGAAAACTCAAGATTGAAGCTTCTAAGGTGAAGAGATTGAAGATCTGGGTGTTGGAGCATCAAGATCTAAGAAAGAAGCAACAAATCCAGGTAAGAATCGACCTCTAAACCCTTCTGTAGATCAAACCCGGATTCTAGGGTTTGGGGTTTTGAAAAGTTGCAAAGAATCGCATAAAGGTCACATTTTTACGTATGAAAACATGTATAAAGCTTAGATTTAGCCTCATGGATGATAAACTAAGGGATTGGACGTAAAAGTTATGATTTTGGGTTAAAATGGTCTGGTCCGTAATTTTATGCGATCTGCGAACTGCGTGTTCATCCAGCGAATTTGCATATTCAATCAGCGAAACTGTGGATCTTCCTGCGAAACTATAGTTTCGCAGGTAGTTTCGCAGACATGGTTTTCCAACGAAAGTTGGGCGAAACTGGCAGTGAAAACTGGCAGCGAAGATGCCAGCGAAACTGCCAGCGAAGGTGCTAGCGAAACTAGCAGCGAAAACTGCTGGTGAAACTAGCAGCGAAACTGTTGGCGAACCAAGCTGCGAAATTGCTGATCTTGCAGCGAAATTAGCAGCGAATTTAGGCAGAAATTAACCCCTTTAAGTGTTAGCTATTCTGCAGGCTGTGTAGAGAGATCCTAGCCTTGTAAGCTTAGCTTAGAAGGTTATTCGTGGTATCCAGGTGAGTTCTAGATCCCCTATTTTATAAGTTTTTCCATGTTTTGGGGCTATTATGCATACTAATTTACGTTCTTAAATGACCAAGATTTTAAAGGGTTTTAACAGGAAGAACGATTTTTCTATAAGTAAACCTGCTATATAAATCCTTAATTATAAAAATTTTTCGCGCTGACCTGGCAGCCCGGCCCCAGCCAGAGGCGTTGCCCCTTGGACCCCACTAGGGGCTGCTGCCCTAGGACCCCGCTGTCAGGGGCTGCCGCCCCCGAACCCCGCTGTCTCGCGGCGGTTCGGTTATGTTTTATGATGATTAGTACTTGGTATGTTGTGTACTTTATAAGTAAGTATTATATATACTAAAGTGGAAGATGATATAATGAAAAGCGAAACTTAATGAATGTTACCCCCGGGCCCGTATGATGATGAAAAGTCTTGCAAGCACTATGATAGACTTCACTTATGTGAGTCTGATGTATGATGATGGATCTGTATTCATGAGCGGGCTATGTGCCTTGCAGTGTGGATCAACTGTCGGGGGTTAGCTACCGTTTTCATGTGTACCGACAGGGATTGACATTTGTTGTCAATCAACATGGAGCTCTTGCTTTGTGCAATCTCATTTATGATGAAAGTGAAAGATAATGAAAGAATGAAAGATAATGAAACATGCTTATTATGATGCAAGTAATGTTATGTACTATGATGTATGCATGGTCATTATATGAAGGATAAAGTTTATATTTTCTTATATTATTTAAAACTAGAACTCACTCAGCGAAGCTGACTTTTATGCATAATAGTTGGCAGGTAAACGTGATGATGCTGAGGATGGCACATGGAGCTACTTGGGGAGCTATGGATGGCATTCAAGTTTATGAAATCTTTATTGTAATTTAAGAACAAGTAATATGTTTTGTTTACAATTAAATGACAAATGTATGAGTACGATGTGTTTTCAAAGGTTTAAATGAATGTTTAATTATTCCGCTGCAATGTTTTATTAATGAATGCTATTTTGATTTTTTTGCTATGGTTAACCAACTGTGAGGATTCCCGGGAACGGGGCCTTACAAATCTACGGCAACCATGCCCTATGATGCCTCTGAAAGAGACATCATTGTGCAAGGGAAACCAGGGTGCCAAGAAACCACATCTGGTGGTGAGGATGAACATACTAGGTATGTTACCTCATCTCCCCGTGATTCTTCAAAAGAAGATGAGGGAAGAATGCAACTCCCCATAAGAGACCTACTTTCTAAAGTCTCAAACCTTGATCAAAGGTTAAGACTTTAGAGGATAGGTCTGCCACTCAGCAACTTGAGATTGAAAGTCTCAAGGCCAAACTAGCTGAGAAACAGACTGAGAGATCTGTTAGGCATGTACCAGTTCAAGTCTCCTTGACCCTTTCCTCTAGCTCATCTACCTCTCAAGATGATGCTACCAAAAGGGGGGAGAATGTTGAGGAACAAAGCCAAAGACAGGATACCATCAGTCAAGCTCTTACTTCTTTGAGCTCAAGACAACAAGCTGCCATCTTCCCTGAGCCTCCTCCAGTTGTTTTTCAAATGGATCAAAGGATGCTTCAGGATCTAAATAGGATCTTCAACAAGTCTTTTAGAGTCCCTAATTGAACAACCCAGTCCGGATATGTCTGTGATTTACTTTGGAGCTCAAGAGCTTCAGAGTTGAATGCACCTCCTACCACCTTTGAGGAAGTTGGTCAACCTAAGGCCCAAGTGGAACTGAGATTGATTTCGAAGGGGAAACTAGGACTGATGGCCCAGCAACTGAAACAGTTGGGACAGAAGGTGTGTTTTCACAGGCTTCAAAGCACAATTCGAAGCTCGGAAGAACCAACACAAACTTCCGAAGCTGAGAGATTGCTGCTGCGGAAGGACTATTTCTCTTTCCGATGATCTAATAGTCACAGATGCAATTCTGGAACTTGCATCTGAGGTTAATAGGGAGGACTTTCTCAGCCAACCACTAGCTATTACATCTGCATTGACCTCAGCTCCTACCTCCACCACCCAACCTGAATCTTCTACCCAAGAACCACCAAAGTCTAGCACTTCCAAAGACATAAAAGGCAAGAGGAAGATGACTTCGAAAGAGCTTCAGGAAGAAGAAAGGTTGGAGAAGCTTAAAAGGAAAGGAAGACTGCCAACTGGGAAACTGTTAGCTGCAAGTACAAAAGCAGCTGCAGCCAACCAAGAGGCAATCAACAATAGAAGAAGAGTGGAGGTTGGCCTTGGAAGAAGAAAGGCTGAGAAAGGCTGAGAAAAGAAAGAGAAAGGCTGAGAAAAGAAAAAGAAGCTGATCTGCAGCTCAGGAGAGAAAGGATCACTTTCTTACTCTCAGAGGATTCTCTCAAGAGGAGTTGTCTCCACACAATAGTGACACGATCTTATGGCTTTTTAACAAAGAGCAAGATCAAATGGAGAAGGAGAGAAAGAGAGCTGCAAGGGAGAAGCTGGTAGAGAAGAAGAAGAAAGAAGAAGAGGCTGGACTGTCTGCCGCCAAGAAGATAGGTGAGAAAGCTTGGATGAAGAACTATCTTAACGCTCATGGCTTCTCTGGCATGCAAGTGGGTCCAATGTCTGGAAGACTCTCCAACGACATGTCAGTGACATCAAGGCTGACATTCGTGCGGGGAGAAGAAAGGAGATGTATAGTAGGGGACAGGGGATGACCTTCAAAGCCACCTTTCAGCCCAATATCCAACCAAACCTCAACCAAACAATACCTTTCACTTCCCAATCAAAACTGAACCTGAACCCTTCACCCCTGAACCTACACCATCACACCTACCAACTCCCTCACCTCAACCACCTAAGCTACCCATCATCCAACCTAAAACCTTACCCAGAACCCAAACTCCTAAACCTACCCAACAACCATCAAACCATCCCCTCAGCCTTCCAAACATCTCTCTATGGAGGAATTCAAGGCGATCAAAACTAAACTCATCAACTGCACTACTCTGAGCGACATCTCCTGTGAGGAGGATTAGTCAACCGACTTATGTTGAGGATCCTCAAGTTCCCTCACAAGAGATGAGTTTCTTGATCTGCCCAGCGGAACTTTGGACCAAGCTACAAGACTCCTTGGCCTCAATTCAGATACATTGAATGAGGAAGAAAAAGAAGCTGAGGAGAAGGCTGGTGACTCTGCTGGACACAAAAAAGGAGATAGGGTACCAAGACAACCTCTTGTACCCAGAAGAAGATAGTCCAGTGGAGGTTCGAAGACTCTTCTCACAAACTTTGTTGTTGAGAGAGAGAATGGTGAGATTAACAGGCTGAATGCCTCATCTCTGCTACACTTAAGCAGATTTGATATTGCTGAGTTAGCAGAGAAACCATTCTCCAACCCTCAAACTCCGATGTAGCTGCCCACATTAGAAATATCTAGGCAGCCTTCACATGGCCGAGCTCACTGCTAGAAGCAAGGTCGAAGAGGAGTCAAAACTGAGAGAGGAGGAGGAAAGGAAAGGATCAGCAACAAAAGGCAAAGCCTTCTTCAAATGGTTGAAGGTCCTGAACTTGAGTCCATAGTTAGATGGGAGTATGACTACAACTCCCGTCAACTAACTCTCTTCAGGGGGTCACAACAAAGGGTACATGTCATTCAAAGTGATAGACTGGATCTCCTATCCACGAATGACTTGTACAAGCTTCTCAGCACCACTTCCGGGAAGAACAGAGAGACAGACAAATATCTGTTGTCCCTGGTGCTGAAAACTTTGAGAAGTAGAAACAAGTGAAGTTTGGTAGCATCAGCCTAGGGGGAGTTAGTGGATCTAGAGAGGCTGTTGCAACCAAAACCATGTCACTTAGAAGATTTGAGTACAACATACAAAGGACTTCCGAAGCCAAGTGTGGGACTTCCGAAGAAATAAGGAACTCTTCCGAAGTCTAAGTGTAAAATACACTTCCGAAGGAAAACTCCAACTTCCGAAGATAAAGAAGTTACTTCCGAAGAATCAAGACTTGAAGACAAAGTTCTGAAGTTAACTTCCGAACTATAAAGAAGTCCTTAAAGCCTCGGAAGCATAGAAGCATCTTCCGAAGTATAAGTGGCTTGGTGGAAGAACTTGTTCTTCGAAGCCAGTTAACCTTCGAAAGACACTTCTATTATCCAGTAGACATAAGTATGGTCTGTCTGACAGTCCGCTGAAATCTCTGAGATAGCATGGCGTTTTCTCAAAAGCCATGTAGTTGACCATACTTAATCTACTGTTTACTTTTATGTTAAGTACAGTTGCATCTTTAGTTGGTGACAAAAGGTAAGTCATGGACATGTCATGACTACCATATCTTAGATAATACTTTATCTAAGATACCTTAACTTTAGCATTGTAGTATATGCTTTAGTCGTAGGTTTCCGCCTGGTATCAAGTATAACCGGCTGTAGGATCTAGTATATATAGTTTCTCATTGTAACTCATGTTCTATGCTTGTAAGTGTCTTGTAATCTTGAGTTGAGAAGTAATATATACAAGTACCTTGAAAATACTCCTGCTTGTTCCTTTGATTACTTATTATATTATTATCAACTCTTGTTAAAGGCATTGCTTCATCTTGTTTGAGTGATATTATAAGTGAGTTTGAGAGAATTACAAGTGTTAAGTGACAAAACCCGATCCTGTATTTACCATTAATATTTACTGTCATTGGTTATTAAAAATTAATCAATTAAGCAATAATTAATGATCATTCCGCAATCATTAAATTGAACCCAATCTAACACTAAAAATTTCTGATTATGATCCTTGGATTCACAGAACGCAAGACCAGCAAGGCTTGGGTTTCCAATCATACCTAACTTTTCACCTTATGTGCCGGGACATCCACATGACAAGAATAACAATGTGTGGATTGTAGATAGTGGATGCTCTAGGCACATAACTTGGAACAGATCTCTTCAACAATTTCAACATTTTGATGGAGGTCCTGTTCAATTTGGAGGTGAGACAGAAGGATACATTTCAGGCAGAGGAAGTGTATCCAATGGCAAGTTAATGGTCGATAAAGTAAACTTTGTCAAACAGCTTGAACGAAATCTTTTTAATGTTTCTCAATTTTTTGATCAAAGGCACCAAATGATTTTCACAGAACATGAGTGCATTATCCTCAAACCTGGAATGACAATTACTCAGGAATTGGTGCTTCTTAGGTCTCCCAGGAAAATAGATATTTACAAGCTGGATATGAAGAATGCTTCTCCATTGGGTGAAGTATCATGATTTCTTTCCAAAGCTGATGATGATTAGTCAACTCTATGGCATAAACGTATATGTCATGTCAATTTTAAAACCATGAATAAATTGGTTAAAAATAACTTGGTACATGGTGTGCCTAAAAAGGAATTTTTATGTAGACAATTGTGTTGCTTGTCTGAAAAGTAAGCAACATAGAGCATCTCACAAATCCAAACAAGTTAACTCCATCACCATACCATTACACTTATTGCACATGGATCTATTTGGTCCCACAAGTATAAGGAGCATTGGAAGGAAATCATACTGCCTTGTGATTGTTGATGTTTTACTAGATTTACAGGGTATTCTGTTTAAAAACTAAAGATGAAACTACTGAAACTTTAAAAAATTTTATTCTTAAAATAGAAAATCAAATTGATCATAAGGTTAATATAGTTAGAAGTTTTCAAGGGACTGAGTTTAAGAATCATGTTCTTGACTAATTTTACAACTCAAAAGGGATTGCCAGACAATATCGTGCTCCTAGAACTTCTCAACAAAATGGTGTTGCTGAGAGGAGAAATAAGACACTTATTAAGGCTGCTCGAGCTATGTTAGCTTATTCAAAGCTGCCTTTAACATTCTAGGCAGAGGCAGGCAGGACTGCATGCTTTGTGTAGAATAGAGTTCTTGTAGTTAAGCCATATGGAAACCCCTTATGAGTTATTGAACAAGAGTCCACCATTCATTGGTTTTCTTAGATCATTTGGCAGTGATGTACCATACTTAAGACAATTTGGCAAAATTTGTTGAAAAATCAGATGATGTTATTTTGTTGGATATTCCTTTACCTTTATTGCCTACTTAACACAAAGGACAAGTTGGAAAAAATTTGCTGAAAAATCGGATGATGCTATCTTTGTAGGATATTCCTTTGAGCACATTCCTTGTGTTAGGGGGAATGGCTCTGATCATATTTTTGATTTAGAATTGTTTCCAAACTATTCTAAACCCTCTTGTGAGAATGTTTCAGTTGGAATATGTACTCAAAGTGATTCTGATGATGACCAACTATTTGAGTTACCCAGACCTCTTCTAAGTTCTCTGAGAGTTGCTAAAAATTAAGCTCTCACAATTGGCAGATCTGATAGCATAAATATCTCAGGAACAATGGAGCTTTAACAAGTTGTCAACAAAGTGAGCCTCAAAACTCATCCGATGACAACATAGAACACCAAACTGATAAAAGTAGGAATTTGAAGGAACAGACAACTGTTAATTCTGCTTCACAGCCAAATGATATTGATGTTGTTTCTCCTTCATTCAATCAGTCCTCATTGAATGAGTTTGAAACATCTGCTAGACCAAGTGTTCAAGATCTTGAGCAAAACTTTTCCAATCTAGATCTATCCATGCAACTACATGTGATTCATAGGCTCAAGATTCAAAACACTCATCCAACTGAGAACATCATTGGAGATGTTTCTGAGGGGGTGAGAATAAGGGAACAAACTCACAATGGGAATGTCTACCTGTACTCATTCTTCCTATCTCAGATGGTTCCCAAGAAGGCTGAAGAAGCCTTGAAAGATAGTTGTTAGATTGAATCAATGCAAGAGGAATTGATTCAATTCAAAAGACAAAAAGTTTGGAACCTATGTACACTACCATCTGGTCAAGTACCAATAGGCAGAAAATGGGTATTCAGGAACAAGAGAGATGATAGAGGTTTAATCATCAAGAACAAGGCCAGACTGGTTGTTCAAGGATACACTCAAGAGGAAGGAATTGATTACACTAATGTCTTTGCACCTGTTGCAAGACTTGTGGCATAGAGGATCTTTCTTGCTTATGCTTCATCGAAGAATTTTACTGTCTACCAACTAGATGTTAAGTATGCATTTCTATATAGGGATACAGATAGGGAAGTCTATGTGTGCCAGCCTTTACGATTTAAAGACCCACAACACCCTAACTATGTGTGCAAACCGGATAAAGCTCTTGATGGGCTGCACCACACACCTAGGTTGTGGTATGAGACATTGTTTGAGTTTCTCTTGAAAAACAGATACACAATAGGTACCATTGACAATACTTTATTCATAAGAAAGTATGGGAAAGACATTTTGCTCATACAAGTTTATGTTGATGACATCATATTTGGTTCCTCAAATGACCAAATATGCAAAGACTTTGAGAGCATTATGAAGAAGAAGTTTGAAATGAGTTCCATGGGAAAAATGGACTTTTTCCTTGGAATTCAGTTAAAGCAGATGAAAGACGGGAAGTATGTCAATGACATCATAGAGATATTTGATATGAAAGATTGCAAGCCAGCAAAGACTCCTATACCCAGAAATCACAATCTTTGTCCTGACTCTAAGGGGGAAGATACTGATCAACATCAGTATAGGGCAATCATTGGATCTCTGATGTATCTCACAACAAGTAGCCCTAACTATGTGTCTCACCTAGTTGCAGCCAAGAGATTTCTTAGATATCTCAAAGGAGCACCTAAACTAGGTCTCCGGTATCCAAGGAACACAAATTTCAATCTCTGTGGCTACACTGATAGTGACTACGGTAGATTTAACATCAACAAGAAATTAACATCAGGAGGATGTCAATTTCTTGGTGGAAGGATCATCTCATGGCAATGCAAAAAGCAATTCTATATCTCAACATCTACTGCTGAAGGTGAATACATTACTGCTGCTAGTTGTTGTGCTCAGCTGCTGTGGATTTATAAACCAGATGATAGACTATGCATTCAACTTCATGAGCACTCCTATCCATATTGACAACTTCATGAGCACTCCTATCCATACATTACTGCTGCTAGTTGTTGTGCTCACCTTCTTACTCTCGGAAGAAAAATTCCCTTAAAACAAATGTACAATCAGAAGTAAGATTGGCTTCGGATGAAGAATACCTTCGGAAGAGCTTTTATCCTCGGAAGAAAGCTTTAAAGTGTAACGAAAATCTTTTGGGACCCACTTTGGAAAAGGGTAAAGATTTCATTAATGATGTTAGAATATTTTAAACAAATTTAACCTTACCGCTCTCGTCACATCATACCCCAAACCATCACTTCACCTTATCCATCCGCCACTTTCACCCGTTTAAATACCTCCGACTCATTTCCTTAATACTTTTACCAATTCCACAGCCCTAAGTTTCCTTCGTCTTCAATTTACCCAAAATCAAATTTCTCCTCTATAACTTTCTTGAATAATGGCACTAAACCCTCAGCATAATCAAGTCGCACTCCCTGACTCTTCCAAGGATACTGATTTCTCTGAAATCATCTCCTACGTTACCCAATCCACCTACTACATTGCCCTAACTATCAACGCCACTGTTTATTCAAACCACATGGCCGAATTTTAGGGAATCGGTCAGATTGAAACCGTAAATAGAGTTAGGGTTATTAGGTTAAGCATTTGTGGTCAAGGGCTGATCATTTCTAAACAAATCATTAGGGAGCATCTAGAGCTTCATGATCAGGGGGCTCCTACTGAATTTCCCAAATCAGATCTAGATGACACATATATCCAGATGGGATATGGGTGGTGATGTGAGCAGGTCAACCGTGTACAAGTTAAATTTCTCTTACAATTAGAAGTTTCTGCTTCACATAGCCCTTCACTACCTGTCAAACAAGTTTGGGGGATGGGATCAAATTCCCTATGAACTAGGATGCCCAATTCACGGATTCGTTAAAGGCCTCAGATTCAACTACTCAATGTTTATGCTGACCAATCTCACGGGAAACCTTCAAAAGAAAACATTTTATATGTATCCTCAGTTCATTCAACACATAATGAGTTGTGAGCTGGACCAGAGTAAGCTTGTCTGTGCAGCTGATCTACCTGTCCCTCACATGAGGCCGGCCATCTTCAAGGCCCTGAAGAGGGTGTCCACCAACTTTGTATGTTACCTCATCTCCCCATGATTCTTCTAAAGAAGATGAGGGAAGTATGCAACTCATAATCAGAGACCTACTTTCTAAAGTCTCAAACCTTGTGTAAGGTTCCATATAATAATGTTGCACCTAAAACATCCAAAGTCTTTCCTGCATGCATGTACTGAAGTACAAGAGTAGAGATGCTTCAGAAGTTTTACACCATGCATTAGAAAATATTCTAAGTGTAAAATATTCCAAAGCCAAGACCAATATCTTTCAAAGCCAAAAGTGAAGTCTTCCGAAGCTTCAAAGACAAAGTCTTCTTAAGCCAAGAAGTGAAGACAAATTTCTTCCGATAACTTTTGAATACATGCTTTATCTGATGTACTTTCCATAAAGTTGGACCACATTTCCGCTGCAACCCTGTTCAATCACTAACTTACATGAGTTGGTGAAAAGGTCCATGCTTTTGGTAACTGTACATTGAGGTCTTAAGTCTGTGCTTTCTACTTTATGTACTTTTATCCTTTTTGTAATATATTAGGATGTGAGTTATGGCGTGTCATAGTCACTAGTCAAAAGACAATCTGCCTTTTGAGTGTACATTTGGTTTTGTTGTCTAGTCTTATGTATCCAGCTGGCCTTCAAAGTATGGCCGACTGTAGGATGTAGTATAAGGTATCTCAGGTCCTTGTAACTTTCTTTCTATGCTTTGTAATACTTGTAAAAGAACTTGAGAGCAATGTACAATATTTTTGGAAACCATACACTTGTGTTGTTTGCAATGTTGTTTTGTCTCATATTTTACTTGTGTTCTTAGTATCATACATATAAGTTACCAGTTCCCTATTTGATCTTTTAAGTGTTCTAAAGATCTCTCCTCATTATGTTGTTGTGTTGTAAGTGACCAGCCCTTAAACGGTCTTGCATTTGGTATTAGAGCATTCCAGGCTCTTGATTATAAGATCTCACCATCTTAAGATCCCTCACACACATAAAATACTTAACATCTCAAATGGCAGCTATTACTAAAGCTGATATGGAAACTGGAACAATAACCAAGTATACACTGATCACTCCTAAAGAATTTAATACTTGGTGTCAAAGAATGGAAGGCGTTATCAAGTCTCAAGACTCCAAGATGTGGGACTGTTGTTCGAGGACCTTACATACCAAGCACCTCTTCAACTGCTGCTGGAGGTGGTATGGTCCCAAAGGCTGTGGCTGGTTATTCAGATGAAGACAGTAAAAGAATAAAGATTGATCAGAAAGCCATGACAGCCCTTCAAACTGCTCTTCCAAACTCCATCTACAGGGGCTTCAAGAAGTGCAAAACTACCAAGCAACTAGGGGATGCACTGAAGCTCATGTATGAGGGGTCCAATGAAGCCAAGGAGAACAAGAAGGACCTCTTGAAGTAGCAGTTTGAAAACTTCACCTTCAAAGCAGGTGAAACCATGACTCAACAATACTTCAGGTATGTTGAAATTGTTGATACTCTAATGGATGTTGGAGTAACTCTTGAGAACAGGGACATTGTGTGGAAGTTTATGTCCTCTCTTCGTAGATTATTATGTTGTTATCAAGAGAACTGAGAACTTTAAGACTCTCACTTTGACAAAGTTTATGGTATTCTCAATGGATACCAAATGGAGATGAACATTCTAAACTCATGTGGTAACTCCAGTAATCAACTGAGTTCAACCCTCCATGTGGTTGAAAGGGATAGCATTGAACCACAACATCATCTTATATGCTAACCTGACAACTCACAAAAGGGTCCTATCATCACCTTCTCAAAGACACCAAGAGAAAGCTACACTCAAGGAGTCCATTCCAAGAGACAAGTTCTTCTCATGCCTTTCTCTTCACTCTTGAAGACTTGAATTGTATCCATCTAGATGATCTGGAATACATGGAGATACTTCTGCAAATGGCTCTTCTCACTCACAGAGCCAAGAAGTTCTACAAAAGGACAGTGAGGAAGTTTCCAAGCAATGCAGGGAGTGGAAAGTTTGGGCAGGACAAAAGCAAATTGAAGTGTTACAACTGTAACCAGATAGGACACTTTTTATGGGAGTAAGACACCAAGGACAAATGGTGGCGAAACACAAGTCAGACAAAACTACACTGAGAGAGCTCCACAGAATGAGAAGCCAAAGCAGCAAGCTGCAGTTGCTGTAGAAGGAGGATGCTTTGACTAGAGCTTTCAGATGGAAGATGCATCTCCAAACCAAGCACTCATGGCAGGCCACGATGAAGCAAACGTATTGGAACATCTTTGTACTTCTGAATGTATCGCTAAAATTAATAGATACAAGTCTTACAACTTATAGATGAGATCTGATCTTAAGTCCTTAAATATCTTAAAAGCTGATATTAAAAGAGCTGAAAATGATTATAAACTAAAGATAAAGGACTTAGAGAAAACAATTTCAACTCTTAAACATGAGCACACCAACTACAGTACTCAGATCAAAGATCTTATAACTAAGCTGACGGAATGCCAGGTTGAGCTTGTGATCAGCAAAGCCAAGGAAGAAAAATGTGCTCTTGAAGAAGAGACCTTCAAGAACATAATATCCCCATCCTTGCATGTAAAAGTTTGTTATCAAAATAAGCAAGGACTGGGATCTAGTGAGATAGCTCCACACACAATCTTGTCAGTAAGATCTCCTAGGTGTGAAACTTGTGAAGATGAGCTTTTCTTAATAGACCCAATGACTAAAGAGGATAAAGAGGAGATGGTGAAGAATGTCTCTGAGAATAGTGAAGAAGAGCATTCGAAGAAGGGTCACCATCCCTCTGAGGAGAGTAAAGTAGTTGGGATGACCAAGTCAAGAAGAAAGAACTTGATCAGGAAGGCTAGCCTCAACTATGGATACAGATACATTTGTTTGCTTCTTGCACTGCCATGAAACTAGTCCATGGTCCTAGAAATTGACATCCACCAGATGTGGATTTTGTATTGTTGTTGCATCCTCCAAAGTCACTATCTGAATATGAGTAGAGAGTAAAGTCACCATCCTTTGTATACCAAAGTCCAAGGGTTGGTTTCCCTTTGAGATATCTGAAAATTCTCTTCACAGCATTCAGATGAGACTCTTTTGAATCTGATTGGTACCTAGCACAAACACACATAGCAAACATAATGTCAGGTCTAATGGAAGTTAAATACATAAGTGATCCTATCATTGATCTATACAATCTTTGATGAATAGATTTTCCTGTAGGATCAGGTACAATCTTATCAATTGTTGACGCAGGTGTTTTGCATGAAAATGTATTAGCAAGGTTGTACTTTTTCAATATTTGATGTATGTACTTCTCTTGATTGATGAAAATCCCAATAGTCTTCTCATGAACTTGTAGACCAAAAAAGAAAGTTAATTCTCCCATTGAACTCATCTTAAACTCAGATTTCATTAACTCTTCAAAGCTTACACATAATCTCTTGTTAGCTTTGATCCAAATATAATGTCATTAACATAAATTTGAAAAACCAAGAGATCTTGATGTTCTTGTTTGAGAAAGAGAATCTAATCAATAGTTCCCCTTTTATATCCATGCTTGAGCAAGAAAGATAATAATGTTTCATACCACTTTCTTGGTGCTTTAAGAAGACCATGCAAAGCTTTGTCAAGCTTGTATACCCTGTATGGTTAATGAGGATCTTCAAAACCAGGAGGTTGAGCTACATAGACTTCTTCATCAATTTTCCCATATAAGAAAGCACATTTGACATCCATTTGATACACATTGAACTTCTTATATGCTGCATAGGCTTGGAATACTCTTATGGCTTCAATTCATGCAACTGGTGCAAAAACTTCATCATAGTCTATCCATTCTTCTTGTGTGTAACCTTGTGCAATCAACCTTGCTTTGTTTCTCACAATTATACCACTATCATCTAGTTTATTTTTGAAGAGCCACCTTGTTCTAATTGGATGTTGACCTTCAGGTAAATCAACTAGATTCCAGACTTTCTACTTTCTGAATTGTTGAAGATCTTCTTGCATAGCTACAATCCAACTATTGTCCTGTAGAGCAGCTGTGATGTTTGGAGAAACCACTTGTTAAAGAAAACAAGTGAAAAGGCAGATGTTTGCAGCTCCCCGTTGGCTTCTTGTGGTTCTTTCATTAAGATCACCAATGATGTTGTTTATTGGATGAATCTTATGAATTCTTGTTGTTGGAGTAGATTCAACGGGAATAGATGATTCCAAGTTAGTCATATCCGTTGATGCAGATGGATCCAACCTAGCTGATGAATTTAGGAAGTAATCAAAGTGTTTCTCATGTTCATTATTGGAAGTGGAGTGATCTTCTCCATGAGTTTGGACATCCGGTGCATCGTCAATATCTTCCGTAAGAACTTATCCAGAAGTATTTTGTGCTTTTGTAGAAGTTTCAGGAACATCTACGGATGGATTTTCTGCTTTCGTATGAGTTACAGGAACATCTACGCATGGGATTTGTTGAGCATCTCCAATGTTTTGAATATCTACAGAGCTGAATGGAACAGCTGCTGAGGCATTATTCATATCTCCGGATGTAGGATGCTCATCTGTGGATGCAGAGTCAGCAGCTGCTGATGAAGTGTTTCCATATGAGGATGTAGATCCATTTGGCTGGACTATTACAACATTATTGTTATTATTGGTTGTTCCTTGTTCCATGATAATTGATGTTTGTATTCTTCAAGGATCAGCAAACAATGACACTTTATTCATATTTGGGGGAACAAATGGATAACATGTATCATCAGATCCTGCATTATTCAAATAACCAGAGTTAAATGAGTCTGCTAGTGCATCTATATCAAACAACCATGAAGATCCTTTTATAGATTTAGGAAATAAGGATTCATCAAATGACACATTAGGAGTTTATTCCATAATGTTGTGTTGTAGAATGTAAATCCGATATGATTTAGATGCTGAAGAATATCCAACAAAGACCCGATCTCAGAAATTGACTAAGTGTAAGAAACATCTACGGATGAACACTTTTGTTCTTCCGTAGATATGTTTTACAAAAAACTAACATCCGAAGATCTTCTGCGGATGTAAAACAGCTCTAGAGTTCAAGGATTCAAGAATTCAAGTGAAGACTCCCGCGGAAGAGTAAACTTCTGCGGATGTGTAATCACCTGAAGAAGACAATCCGCTGAGAAGTCCAAACACTTGTATTTAAATAATACAAGTGTTACAAGTCAACAAGACAATTTCAAATCTAAAGAGATCCGGTGTTTCCTTAACAGAAACATGCGTGCCTATAAATATGAGTCCTAGGTTTCACAACAAAGGACGAGCAATGCGAGAGAATATACGGGCAACCAAACGGCAAACACAAAAAACTACCTCAATTCACACAATCAATCAAACACAAACCCTAGCAGCCGTCACATCAATAGTACACCAACATCAACCCAATCAAAGCAATCATTGTTTATAGCATTCATTGTTTATTCATCTGTAATCATTAATAAGTTTTAATGAAATATTTTTGATTCAAATACTGTTTGTTTATTTATTGTGCTCATACCATTGTGTTCGTCGTAATCAACATTTATTGTGTTTGATATTTATTTATTAATCAATTAAAAAAGTTAATGTTCATTCCGCATGCATTAACTTAATTTCCTTCTAACACTAAAAATTATTGATTGTAATCCTTGGATTCACATCCTCAAAGTCATATTCCTTTTCTTTGGCATATCTTTTTCTCTTCTTGTTAGCCTCAAGTTGCCTTTCCCTGTTATCTTCAGCATTTGTGTTCTCAATTTCTATCAATTTTCTAATATAATTCCATCTCTCATCTGGATACATGTTCTCCCACAAATGAGTTATCTTCCCACTGAAATCATGTCTAATAGTAGAACAGTCTACAAATATCCTTGTGTTCATCTGAACAAGCATCTTTATCTCACCATGATGTGGCACATTAGGAATCAAGTCCTCAATCAACATCTGTATAAAGCTTGGATATAAGGACATTTGTCTTTCTTTAATGCCATAATGTTCTCAGTCATACAGTCAAAAATGAGATTGGCAATGTTTGCCTTTTGGCCTCTATAGAAGATAATCATGGCCCTTGCCCAATCCAAGTTTTATCCATGCGAACCTCCTTTTCAATGATCTAGGCAAATAATAAACACGTGGGAAATGTATCTCCATTCTTTGAATGAACCCAAGTACTTCCTTTTCCTAGAATATTGTATGATTTGCTTTGAAGCTTCAACATATTATTTTTAGTATCTCTGACACATTGTTGCAAGAGCACTTGATTCAAGAGCACATAGTCTTATCTTTAGCTCCTTAACTTCTTGATCTTTCTTTTTTAGTATCTCTGACACATTGTTCAAGTTGTTATTAGCTTTCTTCAATTCCTCTTGAATTCTCTTCTTTTCATATTTTTCAAACTTCACTGAATCCTTGAGTTCTCTCACTAGTTTATGTAAAGCATCAATCACTTCATTGTTGGTTTGAGCATCTGCACTTAATCTTTTCAGTCTTGCTTATTGTTCATCAACTCCTCCTTATCTTTCATCATTACCTTCAACGTTCTTATTCTTTCCAACCTTTTGTTTGACATAATAGTCAACTTGTTATACGCAGCCACCGGATAACTTTTGCTCACTGTGATATCATCATCACTAAGATCATCTTCACGACAAGCAATAACATCAACATAATTTGCTTCCTCTTCACCTTCTTGATGTTGATTAGCAATCTCATCCTCATCACCTTCAACATGAGCTATACTTGCAGAACTTGAACAAGATTTAGCTGCTTGATTTTCTACTTCTTGATCTGGTTGATGTTGGTGTTAAAGATCGGTTATTGGTGAGACTGGCTCAGTATTATTTGATAGAATAGGGGTTTGAGATTTGGTTTTTTAGAATGGAACAGTGCTTGATTGAGAAACTAACTTTGTCTCACCAGTGTGAAGTGAGTTTTTAAGACTATGTAGCAGAAATAGGCTATGTATGAACACTTTCAGGTGATTGATTTTGAGGAGTTGGAGGTTGTTGATGAATTGGTGATAGAGGGTGAATAGGAGAGATGGGTTGTGTGTTTTGACTAGCAGAGGTGTCACACCCCGGGCCCAGGTAGGGTGGGAAGTTAGAAACTAGCAACAACATATGGCAGCGGAAACAAACCATTACAAGAGCTCAAAGGAGAGAATATCACATGGCATTAAATGTTTTCAAACGGTACCGAGGCTAGAAACAAATCAAGCCCCCAAATGAGTTTTACAACCAAACATAAAAATAAATTGTACTTGTTCAACACAAATATAAAATTGTTCAAAGTATTCATTAAGGAAAATATGCCAATGCCATGGTCGCGGGGATAAGTCTAGGTCTTCACAACAGCTAGGATCTCTTCATAAATTACCTGAAACATGCTCAAAAAGAAATTTGTGTCAACTAAAAATTTGGTGAATTCAAGTGCTTAAAGTTTAAAAAAAAAGGAATTAACAAATCCTTATTTGATAAAAAGGAATAAATCATAGTTTCAACATCGTGGGAAAATCATAATCAACCCTGCACTCAGTCCCGGTTGGCCTCTTCTAAAGTTTTGTATAACCGGATATTCCCGAAGGAAGAACTGAGCCCCAAACCAGTGAACCATACCTGCCCGGATGGTTCACCATAGTTTCTTAACAAAACCTGTCACATGCCACAAACGACCCCTTAGGATCTTAGTGGGGTATCCTTCCTGGAACGGAAGCCACTGTGTGGGGTATTCCCTAAATAGATCTATCCATATAAAACAAGCGGTTCACGAAAGAATTAATGATCATGATATAAGTATCAGCAGGTTACCATAAATCTCACATACAATCACCAAGCAAAGCACAAATATTGTTCATAAATAACAGAGCATGTTTCACCCCAAAACAGTAGTAAAAAGGGGAATCACTAGAACTCACCTTAGGTGTTAAGTCAAAATTCTCTTCGTGTGCCGGGAGTGTCTCAAATCTAGAACCCTAACATGAATATATTAAGTGATAAGCTACTGCTCTAAACTCATTTAAGGTGTAACAAGCGTGTCAAGACTTTAGTTATCGGATAAGGCTTTGATTCGCGAAGATTTGTATAAAAAGTTTCCTTTTATGGCAGGTCATGGTTTCTTCATGTAATTTGGAATTTCTACATCATTAGGTTAAGGATATAAGGAAATTTTGTTATTCAAGTGATTATTAGTTTCATAGGAGTCGGTTATAAAGTTTGGTAAAATTTTACAGTTTAGCCCCTTAAGTTTCAAAATTGACAGTTTCTATCCTCAAGTTTGGTTTCTTGTCCTTTATGACACTTAAGACCCAAAAATCAGGTTCTTAGAGTAAAAATTGACTTATTATTGAGTAAGTGTTCCAAAATTTCAGTTTATGGGTCCGGTTTAAAAACTATGTGTTTAACGCTCCCGGTTGCGGTAAAACCGGAGAGTTTTAACGGTTAATTTAGGGTTTCCATAAAATTGAGTTTTGAACCAGTAGGTATCATCTAAAACATATTTTTATAAATTTTAAGTCCTTAAATTGTGAAATTTTGCCTCTAATAGTTGAAAATCTTGTTTTTACGTTTAACCCGTTAAAACGCGTTTTTAACCGTATTTGACCATTTAAAACTTGTTTGACCAATATTTAAAATCCTTTAGGTATTTTATTACTTAAATTGCTGAAATTACATGATTTTTATAAATCTTAGCTTTAAACTCCTTTTTCTTGGATTTTTCTAAAAAACGATGCCCGGTTGGTACCCGTTTTTAGTTAAAACGCCATTTAATTGTTCTTTTGACCATTTAAATTACCCATTGACTCCTGAACACTTTATTCATCATTATTAAGCATGGAATTCATTTTAAAATGGTTAACATTATGTTTTACTATTTTTAAAGTTGTTTTACCATGTTTCGGGTCCCGAAAATAACTAAAATGGGTCTAATCTTAACGTGTCCTTAATTTCCAGAGATTAACCACTTGTCACACACTTAATATTCATCAAAACTTTCTGAAATTATGTCCAAATTCACGGCTAGGTTACCCAACACAATAATGAACCATCAACTTAGTGATTTAGCCATAACTGACCATAACAAATGAGTAAATCCTTGCAAACTTGTATTTAAACATTACCAAAACCTCATTTAACTTTAATATCAGATTATTAGGGTGTTACCAAGTTGTTCATGAGCAGGTTGTAAACCTTGGTTAAGAGGGTTTTCAAACAAGTGCTTAGATTGTAACATTTCTTGTAAAAAGAAGGTTTTTAAGGTGTATCATGAGCTAAAACCATATATCCACAGTGTATATTTTTTTGTAACTTTCAAAATAGGTTATTAGGAGTCCATTAAACCATTAAAAAGCAGGTTATAAGTTTTGCTTTCAAGGGTTTCAAGATTTACAAGTTAGATGGTGCAAAGAGTCCAAAAATAGGGTTTTCATGGTGGAAATCGGTTTCCACCTTAAGAATGAAAAATATAATAAGTGAGATACCTCTTGTGAAGTTGAAAGCTCCTCAAGAACAAGATAATAGTGTCAGGTTTCTGCTACAACAAACAGAGGAGGTGTTTTTTAAAGAGAAGTGAAAGAAACACATGAAAAGACCATTTTCGGGTGACATGAAGCTTACACCTGGTGTAGTTCATGTTTTGGAGAGTGTAGATGGTCTTGGATAGCTTGAAACTCCTTGGTCAAGGCTGGAGAATCTTCGAACAAAGCTGAAAAAGTCGAATAGGAAGTAGAGGTGTGTCCAAACTCGCGAATATGGCCACCTTCTTGTGCTTTTCGGTCGACCGAGTGTGTGAATGCCTTGTTCTTCGATGAACAAGGCTGGAAATCTAGAGAGAATGGTTTGAGTGTGTGTTCTGAGTGTGTAATCAGCTGATGTGAGTTTGAGAGAATGAGAGAGAGAGGTGTAGTGATAAGGGTCTTTGCATGAAGCTTGAATTGTGAGAGTGTGGGTGGTGTAGAAGAGAGGTGAGTGGAGGGAGAGGGGGCGGCCGAAACTTGGCATCTAGTGGATGTTTAAGTTTAAATTTTAATTGTAAATAATTATTAGGTAGTGTAATTTTGTAGTATTGGGTAGAATATATTATTTGGTGGATTATGTTAATTGTAGTGTCTTGTGCATGTCCATGCATGCATGAACCGAAAATTTATAAGTGTGAATGTATGCTCATATTTTAATTGTTTCATTTGAGATTAAATTCTTGTAAGGGTGGCTAGTTAACATTCCTGGGACACCAAGTTTTAAAAAGGTAAAACATAAACTAACTAAAAATCAGTAAAATCACATGAAATCATAAATTGGATCAAATAGCAAGAAATGTTTCTAAATTCATGATGGGGTTGGATTGTTTCTATTATTAGTACTCATAAGACGGATAATTATGCAAGTAAATTAGGGTTAGAATAACAACCTAGAGGCCGGTTGTCACATTCTCCCACCGTTTAGGAAATTTCGTCCCGGAATTTTAGCTTCGATTAGAGTCTGAACGGGTGGGTTTGAAGAGGTGTGGATGGTTCTTCCTCATCTCATCTTCACGTTCCCAATTAAATTCAGGTCCTCGCTTTGAGTTCCGTCTAACCTTGACCTTGGGTATGCGGCTCCGCCTGAGTTGCTTGACCAAGCGGTCCGTGATCTCCATGGGTTCTTCCACGAAGTTCAACTTGTCATTGATTCTTGCTTCTTTCAATGGTATCTCCAGGATTTTGTCTACCATACACTTGTTGAAGTTCGACACATGAAAGGTGTCGTGTATGTGGCTCAACCCCTGGGGTAGTTTCAACTTGTAAGCCACTGGGCCAATTCTTGCCTGTATTTCGAATGGTCCAATGTATCTCGGGCTTAACTTTCCTCTCTTTTCGAACGTTACGGTTCCCTTCCATGGTGCTACCTTCAGCATTACTCTGTCGCCCACTTGAAACTCTAAAGGTATCCATCTCCTATCAGCGTATTTCTTCTGCCGGTCTCTGGCTGCTTTTAGTCGCTCCTTAATTTTAAAGATCTTGTCAGTGGTCTCCAACATGATGTTGGGTCCCATCACTTGGCTATCACCAATCTCATTCCAGCTCAATGGCGATCGGCATTTCCTGCCGTATAGAGCCTCATACGGAGCGGCTTTAATACTCACGTGGTAACTATTATTATAGGCGTATTCCACCAAAGGGAGGTGGTTGTCCCAGTTTCCGCCAAAGTCAATCACGCAAGCTCTTAACATATCTTCCAACGTTTGAATAGTCCTTTCGCTCTGACTGTCGGTTTGAGGGTGGTATGCGGTGCTTAGATCCAAACGGGTTCCTAAAGCCTGCCGGAATGATTTCCAGAAACGTGAAGTGAAACGGCTATCACGGTTGGAGATGATCGACAAAGGCACTCCATGCCTCGATACTATCTCGTCGACATATAGTTGGGCCAATTTCGTCATGTCGTAGTCTTCTCTTATTGGCAAAAAGTGAGCTGACTTCGTTAGCCTATCCACTATCACCCAAATAGCGTCATGGCCTCTAAACGTTCTGGGTAACTTTGTAACAAAACCCATCGTGACGTTATCCCATTTCCATTATGGGATTTCGGGTTGTTGTAACGTTCCTGACGGTTTTTGATTTTCAGCTTTTACCATGGTACATGTTAGACATTTCCCAACATTAATAGCGATTTATTTCTTGATTCCAGGCCACCAGAAAAGTGCCTTTAGATCCTGGTACATCTTATCACTTCCATGGTGAACCGAATACCTAGACTTGTGTGCTTCGTCGAGGATTACTTCTCGAATTCCTCCGTGCTTCGGCACCCAAGTTCTCCCTTCGTACCTGTATGTACTATCGTCCCCTGTCTCAAATTGCTTTTCCATTCCGGTTAACCCTTCTTCTTTTAACCTTTCTTCCTTTAATGCCTCATTTTGAGCATCTTTCAGTTTTGTGATAAGGTTGGTATACACACTCATCCTTAAGGCTCGTACACGGAGAGGCTTTTCTCTCTCCTTTCTACTCAACGCATCCGCCACAACATTGGCCTTACCGGGATGGTAGCGGATTTCGCACTCGTAGTCGTTTAATAGCTCGACCCATCTTCTCCGGCGCATGTTGAGCATCTTTTGGTCAAGAATGTGTTGCAAACTTCTATGGTCAGTGTAGATGATGCACTTCGTGCCATAGAGGTAGTGCCTCCACATTTTGAGAGCAAACACCACGACACCCAATTCCAGATCGTGCGTTGTATAGTTCTTCTCATGATCGTTCAGCAATCTAGATGCGTAAGCAATCACCTTATTGCCTTGCATCAATACACATCCTAGTCCTTGACGCGAAGTGTCACAATAGACCACGAAGTCTTCTACTCCTTCTGGAAGAGCAAGGATAGGTGCACTGCATAACTTCTCCTTAAGCGTTTCAAATGCCTCGTTCTGCTCTCGCTCCTACACAAAGGTTGTGTTCTTCTTAGTTAGTGCGGTCAAAGGTTGCACTATGCGCGAGAAGTCTTTTATAAATCGTCGGTAGTAACCAGCCAGCCTAAGAATTGGCTTATCTCCGTGGGAGTTTCAGGAATCTTCCAATTCTTTATGGCCTCAATCTTGGAATGGTCGACTTGAATCCCATTCTCATTCACCACATGCCCTAAGAATTGAATCCTACGCATCCAGAATTCGCATTTAGAGAACTTGGCATATAGTTGCTCATTCTTGAGTAGTTCAAGTATTAGCCTGAGATGCTTCTCGTGCTCGTCTTTACTACGGGAGTAGATCAGTATGTCGTCGATAAACACGATCACAAACTTGTCGAGGTAAGGGCGGCAAACGCGATTCATGAGATCCATGAATGCTGCTGGAGCATTAGTCAGTCCAAAGGGCATGACCAAATACTCAGAGTGTCCATACCTAGTTCGGAAGGCCGTTTTTGGTATGTCCTCTTCTCTTATCTTCAGTTGGTGGTAACCTGACCTCAAATCTATTTTGGAGAAACAACTTGCTCCTTGCAGTTGATCGAATAGGTCATCTATTCTCGGAAGAGGGTAACGGTTCTTTATGGTCAGCTTGTTCAATTCTCTGTAATCAATGCACATTCGCAGGGTTCTGTTCTTCTTTTTCACAAACAGTACCGGGGCACCCCATGGAGAGACAATTGGACGTATAAATCCCTTGTCCAGTAGTTCTTGAATTTGCGCCATTAGCTCCTTCATCTCAGGGGGGGCGAGTCGGTACGGTGCCTTGGCTACCGGTGCAGCGCCAGGCAGTAAATCTATCTGGAACTCGACTTGTCGGTTCGGGGGAAGTCCCGGTAGGTCTTCCGGAAACACTTCTGGGTATTCAGAAACCATGGGAATATCTTCAATCTTCTTCTCCTTTTGGGTATTCATCACATAAACTATAAAAGCTGGGCATCCCTTTATTATGCTCTTGGTAGCTTTTAAGTGGGATACCATGGGGTATAGGGTGTTACTCCTTTCGCCTTGTATCACTAACACATCCTTGTCACTCAACGGTATCTTGAGTAGACGCTCATCACATACGATTTCTACTCTATGCTTAGCTAGCCAGTCCATACCAACAACCACATCGAATCCTCCTAACTTAATGGGCATCAGGTTTATCCTAAACGTATTCCCCTTTAGATTGAGCGAGCAATCTCTGATGACTTCGTTAGTTTCTAAAATGTTACCGTCAGCTAATTCTACGGTAAACGTATCAGTCAAGGCACACGCGCTAAGTCAATCGAAGGCCTAAAAGTACTAGAGACAAAACTAGCAGTCGCTCCAGTATCGAACAGAACAGTAGCAGGATGATTGTTTACAAGGAACGTACCGTTAACCACGTCAGGTTCCCTACGAGCTCCAGCTGGGTCCATAACGAATGCTCTTCCCTTTGGCTTGTTATGCTTGGCATCCTTGTCTCTACCCACCTTAGGACACTTGTTCCTCATGTGCCCTGGATCTCCGCATTCATAGCATTGATTTCTGGTGCGTAAGTGCAGTCTTTGATTAAATGACCTGTTCTCTTGCATCTGAAACAGGGCATCGGGTTACATTCCCCTTGATGGTGTAGCTTGCACTTGTTGCAAAACGGGCTTGTCCCTGAGTATAGTCTCCGGGTCTTGCTTCCCTGATCATCGCGCCGTGCACCTTCAGAACTCTTTCTATCTGACCCGCTACTACTTCCAACCGCTCTCCTTACTTCTGACCACTTTCTTTTCTCATCAACAAACTTCCTCTTCTCATCAGCCCTTGCTTGCTCAGTCCATCCAGCCCTAATTGAGTCATCAGTCAAACTGCTGGTAAGGTCAACACCAGCTTGTAGGGTTGAAGGCTGGGAGGAACGGACCATTCCCCTAACTCTTGGGTGTAGCCCCCAGATGAATCGTGCTACACCTTTAGTTTCAGGTGTCACTAGATGGGGAACAAGTCGGGATAGGGCTAAGAAACGATTGATATATTCCATGTAGTTGGGACCTTTCATTTCCAAACTTAGGAATTCTGTCTCCAGCTTCTCGAGTTGATTGATGGGGCAATATTTGCCGGTCATCAGTTCTCTGAATTCGGTCCAACTCATTCGATTAGCCACATTTCTTCCACGGGTTTGAGTAATTGACTTCCACCATTCAAGAGCTGATCCCTTGAGGGATTGTGATGCGAACCTCACCATATGATCCATCTTGCACTCGCTAATGTCCAAGACCGCTTCCATTTCATCAATCCATCTTTAAGTCTTTATAGCACCCTCGGTGCCGTAGAAGTCCTTAGGCTTACATGCCATGAAGGTCTTATAGGAGCATCCGTTCTTTAACGCCTCGGCTTCCTCGTCATGGCCCTCGTCGTTTGCTGGCCAATCATTACCATTAGCATTATCCCGATTAGCATTGATCTGCGGGATAATGGTCGGTGCGTTAGCCAATTGCTGAGCTACGAGGTTAGCAATTCTCTCATCGCTTTCTTGATTAGCATTTTCCCTGTGGGGAGTTCCTGGTGGAGTAGGTTGGTTTCCACTATGTGTGGCACGGCGGCCCCTAGTGGCTCCTCGCCGTCCAAATCGTGTTCCTCTGCGAGTCGGCATTCTGATAGTATCACAAATAGATTCGTTTAGCATCTCAAAATTTGTTTCGAATAGCTTATGCATCATTACCCTATTACACCATGCCTCGGGAGGAGAAATTATGGCGTGCACATGTGTATATACAACCCACTAAGAAAATCTTACAAGGTCCAATTCAAAGCATGACATAACAGTTAGACAACCAATTTAGAAAGGGGCATGAACCAATTTCAAGGCACAACACAACATATTGCAATTCAATATAAATAGTCCAATAATCTAGCATCCAAACAAACGGTTCATAGATAAATTGAGATAGTAGTATCATCCAGCAAAGTTGAATCAGAGTCAAGCTCTTACAAATTGGAAGGTACCATCACCCCCATGATAATAATAATAATAATAGTATCGAATAATAGTTCAAATAGTTTCCTTCTACTGTCTAAAGACAGATAATCCCGCTGCTTACTCCTGCTCTCACATCCACTTTTTCTTCAGCCATCCAAACCATCCTGAACTCTTCTTTCTCTGCTCCTGCTCCAAACGCTGCATTCCATGTGTAGCCATCATAGCCTGGAATTGAGCAGACTGGGAGGTCCAAGCGGCGTGATAAAGAGTCAACTCGTGACGACGAAAAGTCCTCAAGATTTCATCCAGTGTCGCATCAGAGGGTCCTACGTCGCTTGCCCGGCGGCTCGACTAGGAGTACCTATCCCCAGCCAGTACGCTAGGGCTGTTGAAGATCATGTTAGGTTGGACTCACTTTAGTATAGATGTTTACTTTACATTGTAATAGGACTTTTGTTAGTTTCATTTTGTATTTTGTTAGTAATTAGCAGTTTTGGCAGTCCAGCGAAACTGTGAGCGAATCTATACATTCTGCCGGGCGAAACTATAATTTCGGCATGACAGTTTTGCTGATAGCGAAACTGTCAGCGAAACTATGACTGTTATATATACTATTGTCATTTCACTTTGTATGGTAAGCTTGCAAAACCCTAATCGTGGAATTCTGTTACAAGCTACCATTTCTAAGCAGTTACTTCATTGAAATACAATTGTGCTTGTTGTTATTGAGTGAGTTTGTTCATTTGAGTACCAATTATGTCTTGATTCATCATATTCACTTCTCAATTGTTGTTATTTGGATTGTGTGTTTGATATTGATCAAATTATCCTATCAATTGTACTGTTCATCGATCACATGGACCAACAATATGGTATCAGAGCCTTAGTGCTCTTGATTTGTTGAGTTTTTGTGGTTTTGGTCAATATCTAGTTTCAATCAATTTTCATTGTATTATCAGCTGTTTTTGGCATGGAAATTGATTGAATTATGCTTGTTCTTGATTGAGGAAGATTCTACAATCATCAGATCTCAAATTCATTGAGTTTTGGATGATTTCAGATTGATTTTGAGGTGAAAAAGGGTTTTGAGATCGACCAGCGAAATTAATGTTCTTACTGCGAAACTGTCATCTTCATTCAGCGAAATTATGAGTTATTTTGGATCAGAAGTTGTTTTCTAGAGTTTCAGCGAAAGTATTTCCTTGAACGAAAGTTCATTAGTGTTTTTGACCAATCATCAAGCGAAAGTGCTGCCGAATCTATTTCTGAACGAAAGTTCAAGCTTGTTTCTTGCGAAATTAGCAGCGAAACTAAGCAATTGTTGTCTCTGATTCAAGCGAAAGTGCTGCTGAAATTGCAAGCGAAAGTGTCTGTGTTTGCGAAAGTGTCTGCGATAGTATTGTTTCACAGCGAAACTGTTAGCCAAGTCACTTCTTTCAGCGAATTTGTTAGCGAATTTGTCAGCGAAATTATCAATTTTTCTGCCGAAACTATCATGTCGAAATTAACTACTCTTACATTTGCGGATCTTGAAAGCGTTGCTCCTAATAGACCTCCAAGACTCATTAATGGAGATAATTTTGAAGATTGGAAGAGATGTCTCAAAGCTTTCTTTTTCTACACAGATCATAATCAATGGGAATCGATTATTTCAGGTCCTCATATACCTACGGTTACGGTTGGTGATGTCGTTTCTCAGAACAAAGATCCATCTTCTTATACTGAAAGAGATCTGAAACTGATTGATCGTGATCAAAAAGCTTTTGGTGCTCTAACTCTCTGCTTGGCTCCAGACATCTATAATCGTTTTGCAGAGCATAAAAATGCTAAATCCCTTTATGATGCTCTCTGTGAATTCTTTGATGGGAATGCAGATCTGGTGAAAGACAAGAGTATTCAAGCTGAAAAGGAGTTCAATTCGTTTGTAGGATACAAGAATGAAAGTTTGACAGATCTTACAAATCGTTTCTTAACCGTCTCAAGCACTCTAAAGAAGTATGATGAAAGACTCTCCAACAGTGAACAAGTTAACAGGCTTCTCGATTCTCTTCCACCACAGTGGAGTCTTCAAGTGAGGATGCTCAAACAAGAAAGAGGTTTTACAGATTATAAGTTGATGGATATCATTAACAAGTTGAAATCTTTTGAGTTGGATATGAAAAGAAGAGAATTTAACCAGACTATGATGCCCACACCTGGTTTTTCTCAAAATGCTGCTTTGTTGTCATCCGCTGTAAACTCTCACATTCAAAATCCAATTCAAGGAGGGAGCAATACAAGTAATTTCTCGAGTGGTAGTAATCATGTTGGAAAAGAATTGGGAAATTCTAAGGTGAATGCTGAAACTACAATTCCATCAGAAACAATGGCTCTTTTTGGAATGTTTGTTCAGAGCTATGAAGCTCTTGTTGCTGGTGAATTGAAAGGTAAAGGAATGACTATGGAGGATATGTATCAGGTTGATCCTGATGATTTAGAAGAAACTGACATTCAATGGCAAATGGCAATGTTAACTTTAAGAGCCCGGAGATTCATGGAAAGAACAGGAAGAAAGAATTTTGGTGGTCAATCATCAACCTCAAAACTAGGATTTAATAAGTCAAAATTGAGGTGCTTTAATTGTAAACAATTGGGACATTTTAAACGTGAATGTCCATTACCAATTGTCACAGATCCTAGTAACACTGGAGTACCAAGATTGACAGCAGAGAAAGTAAAGGAAGAAGGAAATTCAAAAAAGGAGTCAGCCTTGATCTCAAATTTTGACTGGAGTGCAGAGGTGGAAGAAACAAGATCTGAAATAAATCACGCGTTAGTTGCTGAGGTTGTGGAAAGTGATGAGATGGAAGTTGATAAAGATGGATTTGTGCTGTTTAAGGAATTCAAAGGAGAGAATGAACCTTCAGTAAAGGAGAAAGAAGAGAAGGCAGATGGAGAGAAGAAAGAGGAAATTACAGATTCAAATGAAGAAAGAAATTCAAAAGCTGCGAAAGGAAAAGAGAAGGATGATGCGGCTGCTACTGTTGAGGAAAGGAAATCAAGTACTCCAGTATGCATGTGCGATAAAGCTTTAGCTGTCGAAAGGATGGTAATGGGACTTCCTTATGAGGTAATACAGGATATGTGCTCATCTGCTTGCAAAATTAGACTTTTTGGAATTTATAAGGCTAATCGTTTGTTAATTGATAATGAAAAGGATTTAAAACGAATTAATGATGAACTTAAAATGAATGAATCAAAATATTTGTGAAATTAAATGAGGCTTTAAAAGAAACTGATCATTTAAAAGATTGTTTTGGAAAGGAATGTAGAGGTTAACTTTGACTGAACGGGTTGCTCTTGCTGAATTTGAAGCAAGCAAACTTCAGTCAAAGTTAGATAAATGGACTATTTCTGGAATGAAACATGATGATCTTTGTAAATCTCAACGGGGAGCAAGAATTAAAACAGGTTTTGGGTTATGAAAATGTACAGGTTTTATCCTCCCTCCTAGTACATACTGTTATTCCGCTCCTATGCCTGTTCCTCATCCTTCTAATGATTTAATCAAATCAGATACTGACAGTATGTCTGCAGGTTTAGTTGGGAATAACTCTAAGTACATTCGTGAAGACTACGACTATGGACCAACTAGTGGGCTTGGATGCACTAGTTCTAGTACACCTGAAAATCAGCAGTCTGTTTTAGATAATAAGTCTAGTTTAAATTCAGTGTTTGTTTCTAGTTCAAATGTAACAGACTTGAATGTCTCATGTTCTCTTGATTGTTCTATTTCATCTTGTACTTCAAATCATGATAGTGATGATTTTTGTTCTGGTAATGAATGCAATGAATCTGATGTTCTCCTAAAACAACTGAGCAACTTAAAATTAATTCTTTCGAAAAGTTCTTTTCTCAACCTATTCCATCTTTCATACCATTAAATATGACATCATCAGAAAAATGCAGTTCGTCTTTATCTGACACTGGTACCAATGGTACGAGTTTTACTGATTTGTCAGAAGAATCATGTTCTGATTTTGTAAAGAAGAACTCTGATTCAAATAAACAAAAACATCATGAGATGTATGAGACATTCAGTGATGTTGATTCTAGTTTGTCTGAATGTGATGAGGAGATTATTATTGATCCTATTTTTACCTCATCACATCATCGACCTAGATTCAAACATCATTGTTTCAGGTGTGGTGAAGAGGATCATCTTATCAAAAATTGCCCTTTGATTGAAAGATCCTCTAATAGGAATTGTTTTGGGAATAAATTGACAAAATTGGTTAATAATTTCTTTCATAAAAAATCAGCTTCTTTAAAAACAAAAGTTGTTCAATCTTGGGTCCCTATTGCTCCTGGCTAAATGATTTGTTAATTCATTTCAGGGATCTTCTTCAAAGATTGTACACAGTCTGTGGCATGTTGATAGCGGCTGTTCCAAGCATATGACGGGATTAAAGGATTTGTTGACCAATTATCGGATTATAGATGGAGGATATGTGGCATTTGCTGGATAAGAAGGGTGAAAAATGATTGGACAAGGAGAAGTTACCAATGGTTCTCTTACTCTAGAAAAAGTCAACCATGTTCCTGAATTGGCTTTTAATCTTCTGAGTGTCTCTCAAATTTGTGATAAAGACATTCCTGTTCTATTTAATTTGATGAATGTTTATTTTTAAAATCAGAGATAGCTATTCCGGAGGATTTAATTCTCATGCGTGCTCCAAGGAAACATGATACATATCTTCTTGATATGAATTCTAATGAGTCAAAGGCTACTGCAACTTGTCTTCTCTCAAAAGCATCAACCTCTGAGTCACTCTTGTGGCATCGTCGCTTAGGCCATGTCAATTTTAAGATAATCAATAAATTAGTAAAGAACAATCTTGTTAGAGGACTTCCTTTAAAAGATTTTTCTGTTACTGAAAAATGCATGGCATGTGCCAAAGGGAAACAACATAAGAAACCTCATAAGCCTAAACTTTTAAATAGCATATCAAGTCCTCTTGAGTTGTTACATACTGATTTATTTGGGCCAATTAGTGTTAAATCAATTGCTAAAAAATCTTTTTGTCTTGTTGTTACAGATGATTTCTCACGTTATTCATGGGTGTTTCTTGCACACAAAAGTGAAGTTGCAGAGGAATTGCAGAAATTAATCATTTCTATTGAATCAGTCAGTAAGAGAAGAGTTATGGGATTAAGAAGTGACAACGGCACTGAATTTAAAAATCAGATTCTTGATTCATTTTGTGCTCAAAAAGGGATTGTGAGACAATTTAGTGCTGCAAGAACACCCCAGCAGAACGGTATTGCAGAAAGAAAGAATCGCACTCTTGTGGAAGCTGCTCGTACAATGTTGATAGAATCCTCATTACCCATTATTTTCTGGGCTGAAGCTGTTAATTGTGCATCTTATGTTCTAAACAGGGTGCTAATTGTGAAAGATAAAGTGAAGACTCCTTATGAACTTTTTCATAAGAGGAAGCCACTAATTGATTTCTTTCGACCATTTGGCTGTTCTTGTACTCTTCTGAATACTCAAGCTCAAAAGACAAAAATTGGTGCTGTTTCTGACGAGTGTTATTTTGTTGGATACTCTTCTTCACAAAAGGCATACCGAGTTTATAACAAGAGAACACGTATTGTTCAAGAGTCATTCTATGTTGATTGGCAAGAATCCAATCCTTCTGAAGTGAAATCTGAACCTGCATGGTTCTTTGACTCAGATACTGTGTTCAATTCATTTAATTTGCCAGTTTTCGATGATGATACATCAATTCCAAGTACTCAAACGAATATTATTCCATCATCTTCATCGTCTGTTCCATCCATCCCACAAGTAAATGATGCTGTTTCAACTGATGTTAGCTCATCGTCTCCAATGCCTGATCAAGCTCCATTATCTGATTCTTTATCTCCTACATCTCCTAACTTACCTGATTCAACACCTGTCATTGATACACCTTCATCTACTCTTTCTCCGGCAATGGCTGATACTTCTTCAACTATCTTTCCTTCTTCAAGTGATTATAAAACTTTGAAAGATCATCCGCTTGATAATGTGATTGGATCTGTTTCTGATGGTGTTCGCACGCGAAGTCAATCCGGTCTGATTAATGTTTGTCTTTTCTCATGCTTTATTTCTCAAATTGTTCCAAAAAATGTTCATGCTGCTCTACAAGATCCTTGTTGGGTAGAGTCTATGCAATTGGAACTTCAACAGTTCAGAAAGCTTAAGGTTTGGACCTTAGTTGATTTACCTCCCAACAAATATCCAATTGGTACAAAATGGGTATTTAAGAACAAACCAGATGATCGGGGTGTGGTGGTGCGAAACAAATCTAGACTTGTAGTGCAAGGCTTTGCTCAAGAAGAAGGAATTGATTATACAGAAGTCTTTGCTCCAGTTGCTCGTCTTGAAGCAATCAGAATATTTCTTGCTCATGCTGCTCATAAACAGTTCAAAGTGTACCAGATGGATGTGAAATGTGCTTTTCTCTACGGAGACATTGATGAAGAGATATATGTGTGTCAACCACCAGGCTTTGAAGATCCTGATTTTCCTGATAAAGTGTATAAGCTTGATAAATCTTTGTATGGTCTTCATCAAGCACCCAGAATCTGGTATGAGACTCTTACGCAATATCTTCTAAGCAATGGTTACTCTCGTGGTACCATTGATATGACCTTATTTAAAAGAGAGGTGAATGGTGAAATGATCTTTGTTCAAGTGTATGTCGATGATATTATTTTTGGATCTACAAACTCTCAATTGTGTAGAGAGTTCGAAGAAGTGATGAGCCAAAGGTTTGAAATGAGTATGATGGGTGAAATGTGTTTCTTTCTTGGATTGCAAGTTGAACAACAGAAAGAAGGAATTCTTATTCATCAAGAGAAGTACATTAAAGATATTCTGAAGAAATTTAAGATGGATGATGCGTCTACTGAGATGACTCCTTTTACTGCTCAGACCTGTCTCACTCCAGATGAAAATGGAAAACCAGTTGATCCTCATCTTTTTCGGTCTATGATTGGCTCTCTCATGTATCTTACTGCAAGTCGTCCTGATCACTTTCGCTGTTGGTTACTGTGCTAGATATCAGTCGGCTCCAAAGGAATCTCATGAGAAAGCTGTCAAACGAATATTTCGTTATCTCAAAGGATCGTCTCGTCTCGGACTGTGGTATCCATATGGTGGAAATTTTGATTTACATGCTTACTCTGATAGTGATTCCAATGGTTGCAGGTTAAACAGAAAATCTGTGTCTGGAGGTTGTCAATATTTGGGAAATTGTCTGGTATCCTGGCAGAGCAAGAAACAAACTACTGTTTCTCTTTCTACAGGGGAAGCTGAATATATTGCTGCATCCAGCTGCTGCTCTCAAGTTCTTTGGATCCAACACCAAATGATTGATTATGGAATTAATTTCCTTCATACACCTTTATTCTGTGACAATGAGGCTGCCATTGGAATTGCTAAAAATCCCATTCATCATTCCCGCACAAAGCATATTGAAACACGAATTCATGCGATTCGTGATGCTCAAGAGAAGGGTTTCATTAATATTATACCCATCGATACAAAAAATCAAAAAGCTGATCTTTTCACAAAAACATTTGATAAACCTCGTTTTTATGAATTGATTTCTATGCTTGGGTTAATATCTTTTTAAATTTTCATTTTCTATTTCTTTGATAATAATAAAAAAAATTAAATTAAAATTCATTTATAATTATTGAAATATGAAAATAAAAATTTGGGGGAGTAATATCATTATTCTGAGATCGGAATTTAACATGATGAGAAATGATTGTATATTCTCTAAATATTTTTATTTACATGACCAGTAATTCTATGAGAAATGATAGTAACTGTTACTGGATTCTGTTTCACATTTTAAAAAAAAGAAATGGATCAGCACATGATCAAATGGTTATCTCCTCTGTTATACGTGAGTATAGATCTGGAGCTCTCACCATTTTGATATATTATGTCAATCATATTTCGATGAATTTCTCTCAGAATGAAGATTCTGTTTATAATCATTGCACACTATCCACAAACCTTGTTCTATGAAGATTGATTCATAATTCAAGAAATCCTGAGGTTGTGGTGAGGGTTTTTACAAATGATTGTGGGGTCTTAGCATTCTAAATAACTAATATTGAACCTTAATGAATCTAAGTTTGTCGAAAAAGGATAGGCATGAGTTTAAGTGGACCTTATATCTGCAATCGTTATTGATTTGTTCTAATTTCAGTTGGTTTCTGTGCAGATTGTGATCAGATCTTGTATTCAGTATGATCTCATGACTGGTAGATGATTTTGATCATCTTTATGTTCTGAAATATTTAAAGAATGTGATCTCTGATTATTTTAGATCTCATTATTAGATGTCTTCCTTTAATGATTATAATTAAAAAAATAAAAAACTAATAAAAAAATAATATAATAATAAAAATAAAAATAAAAAAATAATAATAATAAATAAAAAAAGGGGCGAAATTATTCTTTCGCTAATATTTCGCAAAGCGAAACTGCAATTTCGCTAGGTTTGCTAATAAGTTGTTAACCAGTTATCTCCTAGCGAAATTACAGTTTCACTGGACGAAACTGTAAATTCGCCAGACGAATTTATAGTTTCGCTGTCTGCGAAACTATTTGTTATATATAAGTCATGTTGCGAATTTTCTCTCATAATTTCGCACAATCGCAGCTTCACTTTTAGGGTTTTCTCCGTAACAAAAAAAGCGATTTTGATTTGTGTTTGTGATTTGGACTGATTTTTCGTGATATTCACTTCGTATGTGAGTTTCGAACACTGATTCACTCTCTAATCTGGATTAAATCATCTATTTTTAAGTAATCTGGATTGTGTCTCTTCGGTGGTTTCGCTGTTCGTTCAGCGAAACTACTGAAGTCTCTGCGAAATTGAACGAAAGTTCACATCTTTTCAGCGAAACTGTAAAGTTATGCTGTCCGAGCGAACTTAACAGTTTCGCCATATCTTCTCTAATTTCGCAATGACTGATCTTTAATTTACACAGTTTCGCTTGTATTTTCATGTGTCAGCAAAACTAATTTGTAATAGCGAACCTAAATTAATATTTGGTGAAACTAATTGCGAAACTACTTTGATTCATTCTAATCTTGTCGAAACTACTTTTTGTTCTGCGAAAATAACAAGTTTCTATGAGCGAAATTATAGTTTCGCTTGTCGAAACTGTTTGTTTTTCCTTGTCGAAATGTCTTTGATTCAGCGAAACTATCATGTCTTAGTGAGCGAAACTATTGTTTCGCTTGCCGAAACTGATTGTTTCTTATGTTTTTGTCTTATTTTCTTATTTTCAGTATTTCTTATTCAAATTTATTTGTTGTTCTTTTCAGGTTATTATGGCGAATCTCAAGTTTGATGAGAGGAATAACATCACTGCCATATTAGACGATACTCTTCCAAAGGCGGCCGGATTTCGTGACTGTATTAGATGGCTCCAGAGATCACCCATTGCATATGCTATCTCTCACTCACCCACTATCTATGATCTTCATATTAGAGACTTTTGGAGATCAGCAGAATACAACACTGGAGGAGATGTTCAGAGAATCACAGCTAGAGTGATTGATCATGATATAACTATTACTGCTGAGAGCGTGTCGAGGATTCTTAGACTAGAAGATGATACTGGTGATGAAGTTGATATCTGAAGAAGTATTCCAAGCTTTCAGACAAAGGGATATGAGGGACCAGCATTTGGTTCGAGGAAGGAGATTAAAAAGTCTTTTTTATCTAAGGAATGGAGATATATAGCTCACGTTTTTATTATGTGCTTAGATCACCGTAAGGGTGGATCCGATGGACTTAATCTTGACTGGGCCAAAGCTATGGTGATATGTTGTAAAGGGGAGAAAGCAAACATTGCTAGACTGATCTTTGCGTGTATGGCAGAAAATGTGATGGCTGTGAAAAAGGATAAATGGTTGTTATATCCTCGCTTTATTCAGATGATTATTGATGATCTTGTTCCTGATGTTCCTAAACATGGTGAAGTTAAGAGATTAGTGCAGATGAACCCTCGGATATTTGCTGATTGCTGTGCTATCCGCCATGATTTCAGTGGTAAAATTACCCATCTCTGGGAAAATATGTACCCACCAGAACGCTGGAATTATATCAGACGGGTCGATGAGTCTGAAAACAAAAGGGCTGAGGAAACAAGGGTGAAACAAGCTGATGCAGCTAAGAAGAGAAAGAGATATGCAAAAGAGAAAGATTATGATTTCGAAGAAGATATAGATACACAAGCAGAGGAGATAAGGGTGGAGAAAGAACGGAGATCTAAAAAGAAAACTGACTTTGTTGAGCCTGAACGGAGAACAAAACATCGACACGAGGGTTTCACACAGGAAAGAGGCTAGTGCTGGTCTTGATGAGGATGTGATTCGTAGTCTAAATACTTCATTGGCAAATGAGTTAAGTATGATAAAGACTAAACTGACGAATCAGGAGATTAGGGAACAACAGAAAGATGAGGTAATTGAAGGAATGAAAAAGATGTTGGTTGACCAGAATAATTTGATTAAGAGATTGTTTGAAGAAATTTCTCAGATGAAAGCTGCTGCTGGCCTACCTAGTCAACTAACTCAATCTGAGTTAGATGATATGACTGATATATCTAAGTACTCATTCTTGAATGTGGGTACTTCATCCAAGGTAGGAGAGGGCACTTCTGGAGCAGCTGATACTGAAGCACGGGAACAGAGATCCCAAGAGAAGATGCTGGAAGAAATGAGGATGATGATATTATTGAAGCAGGGTTTGTTAACCTACAGTTTGATTTTGATAAGGATATTGTGGTGAAGAAGTGGTTGTTACAGCTACCAATGAGGAGTGTCAGATAAAGGAAAAGGTTTGATTGATGAAGAAGAGGAGGATGAGCAATTAGTTGATTATGATTCTGAACCAGAGTTTTATGAAGTAGATGAGAGACCATTGGTGTATGTTGCTAAGAAGGGAGATGATGAAGGTGATGTGTTTGAGATGGATAAGAGTGACTGGTTGGTGAAGGAGAAGGAGGCTGAAGAACTTACTCCTTTGTTTCAAAATATGGAAAGTTTAAGCAGGAAAGAGGCAGACAAGAAGATAATAAGTTGGTGTTATAATCCTAGCTTAAAGATGTTTTTGATTAAAAGAAGAGGAGGTAATATTAGTTACATGCTCAAGAGGAAGGCTTTTAAGACCTTGCCTAAATGGGATCTGAGACGGTTGGCCACCTTGCCTTTGATTAATGCTCATTTAAGTGAAAGGGCAGTATTTCTTGAGAAGGAAATTAAAAATGGACTTAATGATAATTTTGAGTCATTTGGATACATGAAGGCTGAACGAAAGAGATCGAAGAAAGATAAAGACTGGGAGACTGGCAAAGGGAGGACTGTTTTGAGAGTCAAACCACCTAAGACTGTAAACAGGGTAAGATTGGCTGATCCTCTTCCTCAACGTTTACAGGACTTTGAAAAGTGGTTTTATGATAATAACACTGGCGAGGCGGTGATTCGAGCCAAACACGGAAAAGAGTTTAGGGTGTTTGACCCATGGAGTTATTCAGCTTTAGTGATGAAGATCTCTTGACTCTTTGTGAAAATCATATTAAGGCTGGGGCAGGAGAGGAAACACGAAGGAGGCAAGCTTGTTTATGAATGTGGCGAACAAAATAAGAGGGTACGGGCGGAGGTAAAGAGTTGGCTGAAAAGGTGAGAGCACAAGATGACTTTGCCATGGATGTTCAAGACATGACCAGGCAGTTTGCTAGAGCTAGTGGTCATTCTGAGGAAGCTGGTGATGCAGGAACTAACCTTGGAGAATCAGTGGCTGAAGCTTCTAAAGATGTTGCTGCAGGAGGTGATGATATAGACCAACAGCAGCAGAGGAAACCGGAGCCGACGAGTCAAATCAAGAGAAGTGAAGATAGTGAGGTCCAACCTAGGGGGAGTATTGAAGATCATGTTAGGTTGGACTCACTTTAGTATAGATGTTTACTTTACATTGTAATAGGACTTTTGTTAGTTTCATTTTGTATTTTGTTAGTAATTAGCAGTTTTGGCAGTCCAGCGAAACTGTGAGCGAATCTCTACATTCGCTCACAGTTTGCTGTTTTGGTTTACCCGGCGAACTTGTGTTCTGCCGGGCGAAACTATAGTTTCGGCATGACAGTTTCGCTGATAGCGAAACTGTCAGCGAAACTATGACTGCTATATATACTATAGTCATTTCACTTTGTATGGTAAGCTTGCAAAACCCTAATCGTGGAATTCTGTTGCAAGCTACCATTTCTAAGCAGTTACTTCATTGAAATACAATTGTGCTTGTTGTTATTGAGTGAGTTTGTTCATTTGAGTACCAATTATGTCTTGATTCATCATATTCACTTCTCAATTGTTGTTATTTGGATTGTGTGTTTGATATTGATCAAATTATCCTATCAATTGTACTGTTCATCGATCACATGGACCAACAGCTGTCATACATACTGTGCCTCGGTGGCATCAGGTGCTCATCACGTGGGTCAAACAGCGGAGGTGCCGGTGTCGAAATCCTAATAGGCGGTGGAGGAGGAGGAGACATCCTAAAGGATAGTGAGGATCCTGGCCTAACCTCATTTGAGGAACGGGTGACAGTATGCGCACCCATATTCCCAATAGGTGGGATGGGTGAGTGGGTAGAAGCAAGCTACTGAAGGAGAGTGGGAACGCTTCAGCTCCTGTAAGGTGATGTGGAGGAGAGTCCTCAAAGCTTTAGTTCATCTGACGTGACGGTTATCCATCCTAGATGTCCGCATCTCCGGAGGTACACTTCATACTCAGTCCAGGCTTCGCCCTTCTTAGGGTGCCGGTAGAGTGGTCTCAGTATCAGGGTGAGCAGGCGCCTTACCTTTATCAGCCATAGTCGTTGTCCTGTAAGAAACACATCATGAGTAATTTGGTTTCTCATAGCTCATGATTATAATAATAGTACCAATAATAGTAGTGATGGCAATAGTATCTGTTATTCCAACATATAATTGTCCGTGTTGCCCAAATCAATTGTTTTCTTCAAATAGTATCGGATACATAGTTCATCATAAAAATCATTTAAATCCCCTTTTTGAAATTAGTTTCAAAATCATCAATTTAAATCAGAAAAAGTCCAACCATAACCTAAAGGTCCGTGATGGAAATTACGCGTCCGGTAAATTCATGATTACGTTGATCAATTGTAATCATCAATTTACCCAACCCGATCATCCCGCCACTTCCCACAAGGACAATCCTAGGGTATCAGGGTTGTAGCCTAGGGTCTACTATGGTATTCCCGACTTCTCTACAACCTTTGGCTCTGATACCAATCTGTCACACCCCGGGCCCAGGTAGGGTGGGACGTTACAGACTAGCAACAACATATGGGAGCGGAAACAAACCATTACAAGAGCTCAAAGGAGAGAATATCACGTGGAATTAAATGTTTTCAAAAGGTACCGGGGCTAGTAACAAATCAAGCACCCAAATGAGTTTTACAACCAAACATAAAAATAAATTGTACTTGTTCAACACAAATATAAAATTGTTCAAATTGTTCATTAATTAAAATATGCCAATGCCATGGTAGCGGGGATAAGTCTAGGTCTTCACAACAGCTAGGATCTCTTCATAAATTACCTGAAACATGCTCAAAAAGAAATTTGTGTCAACTAAAAAGTTGGTGAATCCAAGTGCTTAAAGTTTAAAAACAAAAAGGACTTAACAAATCCTTATTTGACAAAAAGGAATAAATCATAGTTTCAACATCGTGGGAGAATCATAATCAACCCTGCACTCAGTCCCGGATGACCTCTTCTGAGGTTGTGTTTAACTGGATATTCCTGAAGGAAGAACTGAGCCCCAAACCAGTGAACCATACCTGCCCAGATGGTTCACCATAGTTTCTTAACAAAACCTGTCACATGCCACAAACAACCCCTCAGCATCTCTGTGGGGTACTGTTGGAGCTGGAAAAGATAGTCTATATTATCAAAACAGTGAAAGTCAACAAAAGTCAACGTCATGGTCAAAGTCAACAAAAGTCAAACCCGACACGTACGAGACGAGGAACCGAGACGAGACGTTGAAGTTTTAGATGACTAGGAGTTATATTGTAATAAATATATTTTGTGTGAACAAAATATATTTTATCTTGTTTTTAGTCATTTTTATGCTTAATATGTAATTTTGTATTAATTAGCCTAAGTCTAGGGGGTTAAGTGCAATTAGTGATATTAGTCTAGATTATAAATAGGTTAATTGTCATTAGTGTTTGTTAATGGTTGCATGACCAATTGATTGAGGGATTGACTTGTAAACAATATTATTAGCAATCAATAGAGATCAAAGGGGTTTTATTGTGATTATCATTATTTGATCTAATTCTTCATGATTTGATTCAAGTTTGATTATCCTGGAGTTACAATTTGGTATCAGAGCCATTTTGGATCAAATTCATTGAAGATTTGAAGATTTTTAGAGAGAGAAGTTGAGGTTTTGGTAGTTTTTGTTCAATATCATGTTTTCATCAATTTCGGATCAAATTTGAGTGTTATTAGTATGGAAATTGATTGAAGTTTGCTTGTTATTGGTTGGGAAAGCTCTGTTAATCATCAGGTATCAAATCCATTGAGATTTGGGCGTTTTCAGATTGATTTCGTGTTGAAAAAGTTTTTCAGCTTCGTTCAGCGAAATTACCAGTTCATCCAGCGAAACTACGAGTTCTTCCAGCGAAACTACATCGGTTATCCTCATTAAAGTTGTTTTCTGCTGTCCTGCGGAACTAGTTTCATTGAACGAAAGTTCAACAGTGATTGTGGTTGAATTACAAGCGAAATTGCTGCCGAAAGTATCTTTGAACGAAAGTTCAAGCTTGTTTTGTGCGACATTGTCGGCGAAACTAAGCAATCTAAAGCATTTGGCTAGCGAAACTGCTGCTGAAATTGCCAGCGAAACTACTGTCAGCTCAGCGAATCTAGAGTTCTCAGCGAAACTAGCTCTGCGAAACTATAATTTCGGCGAAACTATCATTTCTTCAGCGAAATTTGAATGTTAAAGATGACTTTTCCCTTTAGTTGGGATTAATTGAGTTCATTTCTTCAGCTTGACCCCAGTTGCTAAGATTGTCTAGCGTGACATTTAAAAAGAATATATTTTTCCCGGGGAAGAATTATTAAAAAAATTTGGGAAAAATATTTTTGGGGCGTTTAATTGTTCAAATTTTTTAACACTATAATGTCATCTTCTTCAGAAGACTTTACATCAGATAATCTCACAATGGCACAAAGTCGTTTTGACTCTTTTGCAGCAATGAAGAAAGAAAAATTGACAGATTTGATTGATCGATTCTTAAAGGTGGCAAATAATCTAAAAAAGCATGTTCCAGATCTCAGTAATCATGAACAGATTCAAAAGCTTCTTGACTCTCTTCCGTCTGCATGGAATCATCAAGTTAAAATGCTAAAGCAAGAAAGAGGTTATGTCGACACAAAACTTATGGATATGATCAACAGACTAAAATCTTTCAAGTTGGATATCCAAAGAAACAAATTTCAGCAAGCCGTGTTCCCACATCAAACCCACGCGCTTAATACTGATCTTGTGTCTTCTGTAACAAGCATACTTGATTACAAAACAGAGATGATTGAAAAGTTGAAGTTATTGAGAACTGATTCAGATTTAAACTCTAAATTCAGAGAAACTGTTGCAGAGAATCGTGAAGCTTTAAGAGTCGACAATGACAGTAAACCAGAGTCTATGAGAACCGATGATGATAAGGCTGGAAAAGCTGATAAAAGAGAGAAAGAGTCTGAGGTTGACAAGATGCTGAAGGTCAAAGAAGAGGAACAACAAGAAATCACATGGGCTTGCAACTGTGAAAAGAGCTTAGTTGCAGAACGAATTATCATGGGTCTTTCTTATGAGATTGTTCAGGATATGTGTTCTTCATCTTGCAAAATCAGATTATTTTGGGATTTATAAGGCCAATAGATTGTTACTGGAAAATGAAAATGAATTAATTAAAAACAACAATCAATCAGGAATTAAGAAAAATGAAATTGCTTTTTCAAGAAAACTTAATGAAGCATTGGCTGAAAATGATCTTTAAGAAGAACCATTTTGGAGCGTAACGTTGAAATTAATATTTTGAAAGAAAGGGCTGTTTTAGCTCAATTTGAAACAACTCAGCTTCAAACAAAGCTTGATAAATGGACCCTTTCACACATGAAAAGGATGAGCTTATTGCTAAACAACAAGGGGTGCGGGTAAAACATGGGATTGGATATAAATCTGATGGTGAAACTGCATTTAATTCAGTTCCACCTCCTTCTACTTTGTTATTCACCAATCCCCAGACCTCATTCAACAAATGATTTGATTGAAGCTACAGACACTACTATCGTTTAAAACAGGTTTAAACAGCGTAATATTAAAGATTAGAGGTTGCAGGATTCACCTGTTGGTTTGGGATTCAGGCAGGGGTCTGATAAAGAAAATAATAATACCACTTCTGATGCTTCATCATCAATATCAGTTGCTTCTCCACCTTCTTCAACAAATTCAAATCAGGTAACATTCCTTCGTTTGTCCCTGTCAGGTTTGGCAAAGAAGGAACAGTTGGAATCATCAGGCAATCAAAATTCTATAACCGAAGCCGACCCAATAGGAGGTGTCAATCAAGATCCTTTGGAAGCAGATTGTGTATACGAGACTATAAGCTCAGATGATGAATCAAAACCAGAGCGTGTTGATTCCTCACAGATCAAGATATCTCCTGACATTGTCAAGTATCAAAGCTTCCAAAAATGAATCAAGACCGATACGGATCTCTTCTCCAACTGCAAAACAATCCAATCAACCAGTGAAGATCTCATTCCCTGATTTGCACAGGAAACTTCAGAACAAGCAAGAATATGCTACAAGCTCCAAGCAATCCTCATCACCACATGCACTACACGTGATTACAAAGAATCAAAAGCCTTTCAAGGCTTGTTTTGAGTGTGGAAAAGAAGGGCATGTGGTAAAGAAATGTCCTCAAAGGCTTGCTACGAATGGTAAAGGCAAAACAAATTGCTTCTCCGAATGTAAGTCTAAAAAGAATGTTCCAGACGATAAAGGCAACACGGGTTGTTTCTCTGGATCAAGAGGTAAAAAGCACACATCTTTGAATGGTTGGATGAAAAATCCTCCATCCAAACCTTTTCATGTGAAGCCGGTTTCACATGATTCAAAGATGAAAATGACCAAAGGTTTAAAACCAAATTCTTTTCCTTCCGGTCTTAAACAGAAAATGATTTCCAAATTTAATTCATTCAAATCCAAGTTAATTGAACCGAAACAAATTTGGCAAATTAAAAAGAAGGATACAACAATCTCCGATTGTTTAAACGGTTGTGTGCAGAAGCTTGTTACTTATCTTGATGAAAAAGGAACTTCCAGGACTACGATGGCCTGGGTTTCCCTTTCTAACTAATTTGTTAATGAGTGCAGGAACAATTCAGGAGGACTGTTAGTAATCCGGTTTACTGACAGAGATTGTTCTTGATTCAAATTTGAGGCGGAACAAACAGGTTAAGGTCATGGTATTTTATCCACAATCTGGATATTTATATGCACAATCACCGTTCTCACTTCACAATCACTGCATATTTCTTGTGAATTCATTTCTTATCTTCATATCAGTGTAGTTTGGAAGACCTTCTTTGATAAATTTTTATTTTTGTACAGTTTAAAAAAAATTAAATTAAAAAAAAAAATAAAAAAAATAATTAAAAAAATAATAATAATAAAAAAAAAAATAATAAATACAAAATAAAATTTTTTTTTGTAAAACTAAAAATTTAGGGGGAGAGTATAAGTAAATAAAAATAAAAAGAGAACTGGGAACTTGATTGCAATGCTTGTTTTTGCATGACTTGCGTTTTTAAAATGAGAAATGATAGTAACTGATGCTGTTATCTGATTTACATCTTATTTTTAATTGTAAATAAAAGAAAAACAATCAGATTCTTTAATGATATGCTTGGTAGGCTCAGCCTGAAGAATAAAGTAGACAGCAGTATGATGATTTAAATTAAAATATATGCTTAAGAATGTCTGGATTTACGTAATCATTTTGGCCTGCACAAAAACTGAGTCCTGACAAAAATTGGATTGAGAATTGATCTTTCTCCCACCATGATACAAATCATATAAGCCATATCTTTGAGCCGTGATTGGTGTATTTATGTGTCTTGTGTTTTGTGCTAATCTCCTTTGCTGTACGGAAGTACTGACCTGGAGTGATGATCTCCTCTGCTGTAATAGTACTGACCTGGAGCTCTCATCGGCACATGATTAAATGGTCATCTCCTTTGTTATACGTGAGTATAGACCAGGAGCTCTCACCATTTTTGGTCTAAGTAGTGTCAAATCATCTAATTCACAGAATGCTATATTCTGTTGATAATCACTTGCACCTAATACTGCACACGCCCTGCTCTATAAAGATCGTAACAAATTCAAGAAATCCTGAGGTTGGGTGAGGGTTTTTGCCAAATGATTGTGGGGTCCTAGCATTCTAAAGTATTTAATCGAACCTTAACGAATCATCTGCTCCTTGTTGAAAAAGATAGGGCATGAGTTTAAGTGGACAAACATATCAGCAATCGTTATTGATCTGTTTGAGAATTTCAAAATCATTAAAGACTGTGATTAGATTTAGTTATCAGTGTGATCTCATTGCTTGTCGATGATTAAATTCATCTTTGTGCTAAAGTATATCTGAGGATATGATCTCATGATCGATTCAGTTTTCGTTTAAAAAAAAAAACAAAAAAAACACAAAAAAAATTATAATAGATATAATATATTATAATAAATGTATATAATAAAAAATAGAAAATATAATAAAATTTCTTTCAAATTTATTTTAGGTCTCCACATTATGCTGTTACATTTTATTATTTTCATGCATTTCATAGAAATTGCGCACAAACGAACACGGGTTCGCTTGTTTTTCACACACAGATAAACACGAGTTTATTTTGTTAAAATGAAATGATCTAATTAGAAATGTCGAGATTGTGTTTGAGAATGTGTTTCAGGTTTTTGCTGTAAGTGATGGCCGATCATCAGTTGAGCAGTGTACCTGTTCAGAGAACTTGTTCCTCAAGTTTGCAGAAGACACCGAGCTAGGAATCCTCCTCCTACATCTTCTGAAGCACTCGAGATTAGAGATTGGGGAAAGCTGTTCTAATATCTTCACAAGGTTGCACTCAAAAAGGGGGAGCATATAAATAGGGGGAGCTTATGAGATGAATAATTTTCTCATCAGATTCAGAAAACTTCAATTTGAAGATCTTTCTAATGTTGACTTTTCGGTGCTGAATTCGTTTGAAAACGTTGATAATGATAGACTAAGGGGGAGTATTGTTGGAGCTGGAAAAGATAGTCTATATTATCAAAACAGTGAAAGTCAACAAAAGTCAACGTCATGGTCAAAGTCAACAAAAGTCAAACCCGATACGTACGAGACGAGGAACCGAGACGAGACGTTGAAGTTTTAGATGACTAGGAGTTATATTGTAATAAATATATTTTGTGTGAACAAAATATATTTTATCTTGTTTTTAGTCATTTTTATGCTTAATATGTAATTTTGTATTAATTAGCCTAAGTCTAGGGGTTAAGTGCAATTAGTGATATTAGTCTAGACTATAAATAGGTTAATTGTCATTAGTGTTTGTTAATGGTTGCATGACCAATTGATTGAGGGATTGACTTGTAAACAATATTATTAGCAATCAATAGAGATCAAAGGGGTTTTATTGTGATTATCATTATTTTGATCTAATTCTTCATGATTTGATTCAAGTTTGATTATCCTGGAGTTACAGGTACCCTTCCTAGAATGGAAGCCACTGTGTGTGGGGATTCCCCAAATAGATCCATCCATATAAAACAAGCGGTTCACGAAAGAATTAATGATCATGATATAAGTATAAGCAGGTAACGATAAATCCCACATACAATCACCAAGTAAAGCACAAACATAGTTCCTAAATAACAGAGCATGTTTCACCCCAAAATAGTGGTAAAAAGGGGATCACTAGAACTCACCTTAGGTGTTAAGCCAAAAATAACTCTTCGTGTGCCGGGAGTGTCTCAAGTCTAGCACCCTAACATGAATATATTAAGTGTTAAGCTACTGCTCTAAACTTATTTAAGGTGTAACAAGCGTGTCAAGACTTTAGTTATCGGATAAGGCTTTGATTCTCGAAGGTTTGTATAAAAAGTTTTCTTTTATGGCAGGTCATGGTTTCTTCATGTAATTTGGGATTTTTACATCACTAGGTTAAGGATATAATGAAATTTTGTTGTTTAAGTGATTATTAGTTTCATAGGAGTCGGTTATAAAGTTTGGTAAAATTTTACAGTTTAGCCCCTTAAGTTTCAAAATTGACAGTTTCTATCCTCAAGTTTGGTTTCTTGTCCTTTATGACACTTAAGACCCAAAAATCAGGTTCTTAGAGTAAAAATTTACTTATTATTGAGTAAGTGTTCCAAAATTTCAGTTTATGGGTCCGGTTTAAAAACTATGCTTTTAACGCTCCCGGTCGCGGTAAAACCGAAGAGTTTTAACGGTTAATTTAGGGTTTCCATAAAACTGAGTCTTGAACCAGTAGGTATAATCTAAAAGATATTTTTATAAATTTTAAGTCCTTAAATTGGGAAATTTTGCCTCTAATAGTTGAAAATCTTGTTATTACGTTTAACCCGTTAAAACACGTTTTTAACCGTAATTGACCATTTAAAACTTGTTTCACCAATATTTCAAATCCTTTAGGTCTTTTATTACTTAAATTTCTGAAATTACATGATTTTTATAAATCTTAGCTTTAAACTCCTTTTTCTTGGATTTTTCTCAAAAACGATGCCCGGTTGGTACCCGTTTGTAGTTAAAATGCCATTTAATTGTTCTTTTGACCATTTAAATTACCCATTGACTCCAAAACACTTTATTAATAATTATTAAGCCTGGATTTCTTTTTAAAATGGTTAACACCATGTTTTACTATTTTTTAGTTGTTTTACCATGTTTCGGGTCCTGAAAATAACTAAAATGGGTCTAATCTTAACGTGTCCTTAATTTCCAGAGATTAACCACTTGTCACACACTTAATATTCATCTAAAATTTCTGAAACTATGTCCAAATTAACAGCTAGGTTACCCAAAACAACAATAAACCATCAACTTAGTGATTTAGCCATAACCGACCATAACACATGAGTAAATCCTTGCAAACTTGTATTTAAACATTACCAAAACCTCATTTAACTTTAATATCAGATTATTACGGTGTTACCAAGTTGTTCATGATCAGGTTGTAAACCTTGGTTAAGAGGGTTTTCAAACAAGTGCTTAGCTTGTAACATTTCTTGTAAAAAGAAGGTTTTTAAGGTGTATCATGATCTAAATCCATATATCCATGGTGTATATTCTTTTGTAACTTTCAAAACAGGTTATTAGAAGTCCATTAAACCATTAAAAAGCAGGTTATAAGTTTTGCTTTCAATGGTTTCAAGATTTACAAGTTAGAAGGTGCAAAGAGTCCAAAAATACGGTTTTCATGGTGGAAATCAGTTTCCACCATAAGAATGACAAATATAACGAGTGAGATACCTCTTGTGAAGTTAAAATATCCTCAAGAACAAGATAATAGTGTCGGGTTTCTGCTACAACAAAGAGAGGAGGTGTTTTTAAAAGAGAAGTGAAAGAAACACATGAAAAGACCATTTTCGGGTGACATGAAGCTTACACTTGGGGTTGTTCACATTTTGGAGAGTGTAGATGGTCTTCGATAGCTCGAAACTCCTTGGACAAGGCTGGAGAATCTTCGAAAAAAGCTGGAAAAGTCGAACAGGAAGTAGAGGTGTGTCCAAACTCGCGAATATGGCCACCTTCTTGTGCTTTTTCGGTCGACCGAGTGTGTGAATGCCTTGTTCTTCAATGAACAAGGATGGAAATCTAGAGAGAATGGTTTGATTGTGTGTTTTGAGTGTGTAATCAGGTGATGTGAGTTTGAGAGAATGAGAGAGAGAGGTGTAGTGATAAGGGTCTTTGCATGAAGCTTGTATGGTGAGAGTGTGGGTGGTGTAGAAGAGAGGTGAGTGGAGGGAGAGGGGGCGGCCGAAACTTGGCATCTAGTGGGTGTTTAAGTTTAAATTTTAATTGTAAATAATTATTAGGTAGTGTAATTTTGTAGTATTGGGTAGAATATATTATTTGGTGGATGATGTTAATTGTAGTGTCTTGTGCATGTCCATGCATGCATGAACCGAAAATTTATAAGTGTGAATGTATGCTCATATTTTAATTGTTTCACTTGAGATTAAAATTTTGTAAGGGTGGCTAGTTAACATTCCCGGGACACCAAGTTTTAAAAAGGTAAAACCTAAACTAACTAAAAATAATTAAAATCACATGAAATCATAAATTGGATCAAATAGCAAGAAATGTTTCTAAATTCATGATGGGGTTGGATTGTTTCTATTATTAGTACTCATAAAACGGATAATGATGCAAGTAAATTAGGGTTAGAATAACAACCTGGAGGCCGGTTGTCACAAGGGGATTGGATTTGTTGAGATTGATGTTGGTGGTGTATGGGTGATTGAGGAGGAGAATGAGAGGATTGCTCAGTAGCAGCAGATGAAATATCTTGTTGGCCTTCCCACACCAGCTCTGGTAATGTTAGCATTAGGATAAGCCACATGTGCAAACATGGGCATGTCTTCACCTTGATATTTTCCACTGATCTTGTTCAGGATAAATCTTCCTAAATGAGCTTGAACAATCACATCACAATCTCTTTCTAACCCGGGCAGCTCAGCATTAATGATCAGTTGTAGAAACCTCAGAAACATTACATCTTATCAACTTTTTGTACTCTGATTTGGCCACACAGACAACCAAATATGTATTTCGAGTAGTTGTAGGTCCTTCCCTCAAATATTCTAATGATTCCAGATGAAATGTGCCTTGAAAATCTATCTAGTCCTTATTTTGTGTTAGAGATGCACTTGAGGTAAGTGTGACATAGATTGATAGGGCTTGCATAGTCTCCCTTTCTTTATCTCTCCCTTCTCAAAGTCACCATCATACCTTATTAGATAGAATATTTTCTCAATGTATTCATTTTCAAACACATCAAGATGACCCGCTTCCTGTTCTCCCAGCTCAAGTATTGTCCTGATATTTTATTCATTAGCTCTCAGCCATTCATTCTTAATCTCAGCAAATATCACCTCAGATTCTCCTTCTTATTCTATTCGAGCCGAATTCCAGAAATCGATGATGTGTGCTTGATGAATCATAGGCTCCACTGTTAAAGCATAGAAGGGCCTGGATCATCATAAGAATCTGATGATATCTCAACATCCTTCAGATACAGGGTCGTCGGTATTTAGGAATGCACATACATTGTGTTCTCTTGCAAAGCGATTAACATCTGTTCATAAGAATGAAGAAGATTAGGTTAGAACAAAGTCATCACACCTTAGAATATGAAGAATTTAGATGATAATAATGAATCAATTAGTTCATTATTGATGATTATGATATGTTTTACCTTGAAAACAAAGACCTGAAATCAAGTTTAAGATTTGTTTGACGTTATGATTTGGGTAATTTGAAACCGGATGAAGGAGGGGTGATGCTTTTTACTAGCGAATTTTTAGGTCAAAAAGTGCTTTGTAAAAGTGAATAATGAATACCAAGTCAAAAACATCTTTTATACTCCCTCGGACACATTAATTTCATTTATTTAATGAAGTGGGTCCCGCTCTCCTTATTACCCTTCCGTGGAATTTATTTATTCTGCAGATTTCAATTCTTTTGTAGGACATATGCTGATGCCTAACTTTAATAAACTGAATTTTCATTGAAGTATAATTTGATTTTCCATAGTTTACCAATCCATGGAAATGTTTCATATTTTACAATATCACCACATCCATAGGTTACAATCTACGGATTGTCATGTTTTTCTGGATTAAGTTTCGTACTATAGCAACCGCTGATGAGTGAAATGCACTGTATCTTCTGCTGATGCTGAAATGTAAAGTTTGAAACTTAAATGATTGTATAGTTCTATTCAAATGATAGAAACATTTGTTGCTTTTGGACCTTGTTGACTTCGTTTACATGACAATTGGTGCACAAGAAAAATTATAACTTGAAAAACTTCAAGTATCCTACAGCCAAGTTAGTGCTCAAGTTCCAATTCCTTCATTTGAAAATTGATTTGACAATTCTGATTTCAAACTTTCGTGAATTAACAACTTCGCCTAAATTTGTGATCAATGTTGAACTGAGGCATTTATCATAAATTTATGAGAAGAATATTATGAAAGACACATGACTGTCCAAAAGAACTGAAAAATAAATAAGCTAAAGGAAATAAAATTAAAATAAATTCTATGTACAAGCATATATAAACATATAATGGGATCATAGTATAACACTAAGCATCTTCCTGTTTAATTTATTTGATGAAATGAGACCTGATTCTAGTCCTGATTGCAAGTATGATTTTCCACTTAAATTCAAACAAGAGTATGGTGTCAACTAGGCATGCTCTTTATCATGTTTTGATGTTTATTAAAGAGAAACAGTTATGGGCTCCACATTCAATTCACATTAGTGTTTGTCCTCCTTTTGTGAGTCAAATCATCACTTTTTCACACTTAAAAACTATGTACTTTAAGTTATAAGTTCTATCTTGAGATGTATTTGACATCTCATCAATGCATTGATGCAAAAGCTCTTAAATTAATATACAGATGATCATAATGGATTCTTTTGAGAGCTAAGATATGATCATCATCAGTTTCACTAGGTCTTTACTTCTGTAAAACAGAGGTGCCTTTAACCCAGGTCTTTGTTTACATAAAACAGAGGGATGATGTGGATCATGATCTGTTCACCTGTTGGGTACAAATGTATACCAAGGTGATCATAAACCCAGGTCTTTGTTTACACAAAACAGATAGAATATGATTTGCAAAGATATAGATTATAAAGTTTTGGTGCATAGTGTGCTTAGATGAGTGATTTGATCACATCAGAATATGACTCACTGTTGTATCCTCAAAATGGAGTTTCTCACATACTGTCACTTTTGTATTATGTTAGGCATACTCTTAGTGTAGTTTCCACTCAAGATGAACCTATTCACATATCAAAGCACTTTTGATCAGATTTTAATGAAATTTAAGAACTCAGGAAGCAAGCAAACGGCATAGTGTACTATCATTTTCCAAGTATATGTCATGTTGAATCAAAAGACACAATAAATAAAGACAATATTTTTGTAGTATTGTATGTTTTTATGAATGTTTTTGGTTTTTATTTATTACTATATAGAAGGGCAGACACATGCTTTTCTTTGTTAATGATGATTAATCTAAGTTAATCATGCCCAAAGACTCAATTAGGAAATTAAATCTAACTTAATAAAAGGCTTTAGTGAATAAATCAACAAGCTGATCCACCTTTACTAACATGATTAAACCTTTTTCTGAGCAAATTCCTCAGAAAATGGTATCTGATTTCAACATGTTTTATTTTACTATGTTGCACTGGATTAGCAGTGATGAACATAACAGCTGAATTGTCAATATTAAATGGAGTTTGAAGGAAATTGTAACCATAATCAAGTAATTGGTTTTGCAACCAAATAACTTAAGAGCAACCAGTTGAAGCAGCTATGTACTCAGCCTTAGCAGTGGATACATATGCATTTGTTTGCTTTTTGCACTGCCATGAAACAAGTCTTGGTCCTATGAATTGGCACCCACCAGTTGTGGATTTTCTGTTGTTGTTGCATCCTCCAAAGTCACTATCTGAATATGAGTAGAGAGTGAAGTCTCCATCTTTTTGATACCAAAGACCAAGGGCTGGCATCCTATTGAGATATTTAAAGATCCTCTTAATAGCATTCAGATGGGACTCTTTTGGATCTGATTGGTACCTAGCACAAACACACACAGCAAACATTATGTCAGGTCTACTTGCAGTTAAATACATGAGAGATCCTATCATTGATCTATACAATCTTTGATCAATAGATTTTCCTGTAGGATCAATTACAATATTGTCAATTGTTGAAGCAGGTGTTTTGCATGAAGATGTATTAGCAAGATTGTACTTCTTCAATATTTGATGAAAATACTTCTCTTGATTAATGAATATGCCATCTGGAAGAAGGTTAATTCTCCCATTGAACTCATCTGAAATTTAGATTTCATCAACTCTACAAAGCTTACATATAGTCTCTTGTTTGTTGATCCAAATATAATATCATCTACATAAATTTGAACAACTAAGAGGTCCTGATGTTCTTGTTTGAGAAAGAGAGTTTGATCAATAGTTCCCCTTTTATATCCATGTTTGAGCAAGAAAGATGATAATGTTTCATACTACTTTCTTGGAGCTTGATGTAGACCATACATAGCTTTGTCAAGTTTGCATACCCTATGTGGGTAATTAGGATCTTCAAAACCTGGAGGTTGAGATACATAGACCTCTTCATCAATTTTCCCATATAAGAAAGCACACTTGACATCCATTTGATAGACTGTGAACTTATTATATGAAGCATAGGCTAGGAATACTCTTATGGCTTTAGTCCTTGCAACTGGTGCAAAAACTTCATCATAATCTATTCCTTCTTCTTGAGTATATCCTTGTGCAATCAGCCTTGCTTTGTTTCTCACAATTATACCTCTGTCATATAATTTATTTTTGAAGAGCCACCTTGTGCCAATTGGTTGTTGACCTTCGGGTAGATCAACTAGATTCCAGACTTTTTGCTTTCTGAATTGTTGAAGCTCTTCCTGCATAGCTTCAATCAAGCTATTATTTTAGTGCAGCACTGATATTTGGAGGAACCACTTGGTGAAGAGACAAATGTTTGCAGCTCCCCCTTGGCTTCTTGTAGTTCTTTCATTAAGATCACCAATGATGTTGTACATTGGATGAGTCTTATGAACTCTTGTTGTTGGAATAGATTCAACTGGAATAGATGATCCCAAGTTAGTCATATTCATTGATGAAGAGGGACTCAGCTGAGATGATGAATTTATGAAATAATCAAATTGTTCATCATGTTGATCATCTGAAGCAGAATGATATCCCTCCTTATGAGTTTTTACATCACCTGCGTTGTGAACGCCTTCCGCAGGAACATCTATGGATGTGTTTTGAACATCCACAGGAGTTACTGGAACATCTATGGATGGTGTTTGTTGACCTGCTGACATCAATTATTTGGAATGTAATGGACCATCTCCAGTGTGTGGAATATCTACTGATGTCCATGGAATATCTGCTGATCAATATCCATATCTCAGGATGTAGAACAATCATCTGCAGATGCAGAGTTAGCAGCTGCTAATGTAGTGTTTTCATCTAAGGATATAGATCTATTTGGCTAGTCTTGTGCTGCATTATTTGCATAATTTGTAGTTGCATGGTCTGATGCTGCAATATTTGCATGATTTGCATGATTTGTAGTTTGAATTCTTGGAGGATCAGCAGATAATGACACTTCATTCATGTTTGGAGGAACAAACGGATAGCATGTATCCGCAGAACTTGTAGTATTCAAATAACCGGAGTTAAATGAGTCTGTTAGTGCATCTATATCAAACAACAATGATGATCCTTTAACAGATTTTTGAAATAAGGATTCATCAAATGACACATTAGGTGTTTCATCTACAATGCTTTGTTGTGGAATGTAAATCCTATATGATTTAGATGTTGAAGAATATCCAACAAAGAAACCATCATATGCTTTCTCTATAAACTTTCCCAATTGTTCTGTTGTGTTTAAAACAGACACATGACACCCAAAATATCTAAGATATCCTATGTAATGTTTTCTTTTAAATAAAAGCTCATATGGTGTTTTGTTATGTTATTTGACAATTAATGTCCTGTTTTGAACATTGCATGTTGTGTTCACTGCTTCAGCCCAAAAGGTGATTAGAAAATGTGAATCAGCTAGCATTTTCCTTGCTTCTTTAATGAGAGTGTTGTTTCTTCTCTCAACAACTCTATTTTGTTGTGGAATTCTTGATGCACTGAATTGCCTTGCAATGCCTTTAATCCTGTAAAAAGAATCTAAGATTGTTGGTCCATTTGATCGTATTACAGTGCAAGTGATATGAAGAATCGTTCAATATCCAACAAACACAATAAACAACATGACCAAAGAAGATTGATCACAATAAGAACTCATTCAAAATAAGACAATGAACATCATAACAACCAATAACCTCAAGCACAATGATATTTCTATGTAATAACTGCTTTGAAAAGATAACTTGCAACAATGATTCACGATTAGGGTTTTGCAAGCTTGCTACAATGAAAATGAACATAAGTATATATAGCAGTATTAGTTTCGCTGCAGCAAAACTATTCTGCCGAAACTGTAGTTTCGTCTGCCAGAAACAACAATTTCGCCGAGCTAACTAATCAGCTGACTGTGAGCGAAACTATAGTTTCGCTGGACTGTAAAACTACAAAAAAACTAAATACATACAAAAGGAAACTAAGAAAAGACCTATTACAAGTAAAGGTAAACAATCTAACTAAGGTGAGTCCAACCTATACATGATCTTCAATACTCCCACTAGGTTGGAGCTCACCACCTTCATTCGTCTTGATGTGAAAAGTCCAGTGATCTTCGTTGCCTTAGATTGATCTTCATTACCTCATGCAACAGCTTCCTCGGAGGCTTCAGCACCTGATTCTCCATGGTTTCCTCCTGCTTCATGAGCCTTCTCGAAATGAGCACTTGCTCGCTCAAACTGCTTGGCCAAATCTTGTATATCCATGTTTAAGTCATCTTGGGCCCTTACTCTCTCGGCTAATCTCTTCACCTCTGCCCTCACTCCTCTGATCTTGTTTGCTACAGTCATAAAGAGACTGGCTTCCTTCCTCGTTTCTCACCTGCACCTGCTTTGATATGATTCTCGCAAAGAACCAGCAGGTCATCATCACAAAAGATAAAGAGTTCCATTGGATCAAAAATTTTGATTTCAGCACCATTCTTCACTCTAATGACAGCCTCCCCTATATTATTGTCATAAAACAACTTTTCAAAGCTTCGTAATCTTTGGGGAAGGGATCTGCTAATCTGACCCTATTCACGGTCCTTGGGGGTTTCACCCTTAGTATAATTTTTCCCTTCCTGGTCTCCCAATCCTTGTCTCTTTTTGAACGTTTCCTCTCAGCCTTCATGTAACCAAAAGACTCTAAATTATCATTTAGCCCATTCTGAATTTCCTTTTCTAACAGAGAGGCTCGTTCACTCAGATTTGCCTTCAATATTGGTAGTGTTGCCAACCGCCTTAGATCCCATTTAGGTAAGGTCTTGAAAGCCTTCCTTTTATGCAAGTAGCTAATTCCACCCCCTTTCCTCTTTATCATAAACATTTTAAGGCCGGGCTTATAGCACCAACTTATAATCCGCTTATCAGCCTCTTTCCTACTCAACCCTTCCATGTGTTGGAATAGAAGGGTCAGTTCTTCTCCTTTTTCTCCTTAACAAACCACTCATCTTTGGCCAGCTCAAATACATCTTCATCAAGCTCTCCTTTCTTGGCTACATAAATCAACGGCCTCTCATCAACTTCATAGAACTCAGGTTCAGAATCATAGTCTACAAGTTGTTCATCATCCTCTTCATCATCAGCTAGTCCCTTTCCTATCTCAGCAACTTCTTCAGCATTTTTCTCTACTATCACCTCTTCTCCCACCAAATCCTTCTCAAAATCAAACTGCATATTGACAAACACAGCTTCAATAATCTCCTCCTCATTTTCCCTACCTTCATCTTCACGTCTTATTTCAGGATCTTCAACACCAGCAGATGTTGCACCAGATGTGCCCTCTCCTGCCCTAGAGGAAGTACCCACGTTCAAGAACGGGTATTTAGAAGTGTCAGTTAAATCATCTAACTCAGATTGAGTTAGTTGATTGGGCAGGCTGGCAGCAGCTTTCTGTTGGCCAATCTCCTCAAACAGCTTCTTCTTCATTCCATCTATCAACTCATCTTTTTGCTTCTCCCGTATCTCATGGTTGATGAGCTTCGTCTTTATCATACTCGGTTCATTTGCCAAAGAACTGTTAAGATTACGGATCATATCTTCATCTAGATCTCCTCTTTCTTCCTTCCTCTTAGTGAATGCTTGATGTCTCTGTTTAGTTCGCCTCTCTGATTCTGCTGCATCAGCTTTCTTCTTCGATCTCTTCTCCTTTTCAACCCTTATTTCATCAGCCCTTTCATTTACTTCTTCTTCAAAATCATAATCCTTCTCTCTAGCATATCTTTTTCTTTTCTTGGTTGCATCAGATTGCTGTGCCCTGGTTTCTTCAGTTCTTTTATTCTTAGATTCATCCACCCGTCTAATTTAGTTCCATCTCTCCGGTGGGTACATGCTTTCCCAGAGATGGGTTATCTTTCCATGGCGAATAGCACAACAATCAGCAAAGATACAAGGATTCATTTGGACCAGCCTTTTCACCTCCCCGTGTTTAGGCACATTTGGAATAAGGTCGTCAAAGATCATTTGAAGAAATCGAGGATACAACAACCATTTATCTTTCTTCAAGGCCATACCATTCTCAGTCATGCAGCGAATATCATCTGATACAAGGATTCATTTGGACCAGCCTTTTCAATCTTTCTTCAAGGCATAACATTCTCAGTCATGCAGGCGAATATCAATCTGGCTATGTTTGCTTTCTTTCCTTTGCAACACAACACCATTGCTTTAGCCCAGTCAATGTTTAGCCCGTCTGATCCACCATTACGGTGATCTAGACACATGATGAATATATGAGCAATAAATCTCCATTCGTTGGAGAGAAAAGACTTCTTGATCTCCTTTCTGGAACCAAAAGCTGGCCCCTCATAACCCATGCTCCTGAATGCTTCAAACACCTCTGTATCAGTCATAGAAACCTCTTCATCAAAATCCTCCTCTATCCTCAAAACCCTCGAAACTGTCTCTGCAGTGAAAATCACCTCGTGCTCTAAGACTTTGGCAGTAATTCTTTGAATATTTCCTCTTGTGTCATATTCAGCAGATCTCCAGAAATTTCTGATATGAAGATCATATATGGTAGTGGAATGAGATATAGCATAAAATATGTCTCTCTTTAAATTTGCAATTTATTTATATCTTAAATACAAATGAAATACATTAGAATACAGTATTAAGTACTAAAATAATTAAAACAAAAAAATAAAGAATAAACAATAACTAAAATAAATTCGTTGGTCGAAACTATAGTTTCGCAGAATGATACATAGTTTCGGCAGCTGAAAGTATAGTTTCGCGAGCAAAATCACATTAGTTTCGCTCAAATAGTGAGGTAGATTCGACAAGTCGAAACTATAGTTTCGGCACAACGAAACTGAAAAATAGCCAGCGAAATTGTTAAGTTCGCTTGGACAGCATAACTTTACAGTTTCGTTGAGGATGCAAGGACTTTCGTTCGGTTTCGCTGGATTATCGGTAGTTTCACTGGAAGAACAGCAAGGCTACCGAAGAGTCTCGATCAAAAATACTCACAATGAGATGTTATTAACAAGATTAAAAGATGGTCCTAAGTTCGAAACTCACTTGCGAACTTGAAACAACAATCAATCAGAAAGATAAAACACAGAATCACAAAATCGCCAAAAAAGTACGCGGAGAAAACCTAAAGGACACCACAGGTCAATGGTGCGAAAATGAGAGAATAATTTTGCAAAAAGACTTATATAGCATATAGTTTCGCAGCTAGCGAAACTATAGTTTCGGCAGACAAATTTACAGTTTCGCCCAGCGAAGCTGCAATTTCGCCAAGAGATACATAGATCAAAAATGACCTCGCAGAATGAGAGAGCTGAGCGAAATTGCAATTTCGTCTAGTGAAACAAAGAGCGAAAGTATAGTTTCGCCTTTTTTTTAACTTCAAGCAATATCACATCCTCAAGATATGCATTAGCACAAAGATGACTTTAATCATCGACCGACAATGAGATCATACTGATAGCTGAATCTGATCACAATCTACAAAGGAACTGTTGAAATTCAGAAACAAATCAATAACGATTGCTGATATATTTGTCCACTTAAACCCATGCCTTATCCTTTTCAACAAACAGCGTATGATTTGTTAAGGTTCGATTAAATGCTTTAGAATGTTAGGACCCCACAATCATTTGGCAAAAACCCTCACCCAACCTCAGGATTTCTTGAATTTTGCTACGATCTTTATAGAGCAAGGCTTGTGTATTAGTATGCAAGTGATTATTGACAGAGAATTGCCTTCTGTGATGAATTCATCGTTTAGATGATTTGACACTACTTAGACCAAAATGGTGAGAGCTCCAGGTCTATACTCACGTATAACAAAGGAGATGAACATTTAAATATTTGCCGATGAGAGATCCAGGTCAGTACTATCGTACAGCAAAGGAGATCATCACTCCAGGTCAGTACTATCGTACAACAGAGGAGATTAGCACAAGTACAAGACACAAATGTATAGGAGAATAGCCAAAGATCAATTCTCAAACCACTTTTTGCTGGGACTCAGTTTTCGTGTAGGCCAAAATGATCGCGTAAAGCCAGACATCCTTAAATAGTGATTTTAATTTAAATCATATTGCTGTTGTATACTTTATTTTACAGGCAGAGCCTACCAAGCATATCGTTTAAAGAGTCTGTTTTCTTGACTTTAATATTCAATAAAAAATAAGATGTGAAACAGAGACCAGCATCAGTTACTATCATTTCTCATTTAAGTACCAGTCATGCATAAAGGAACATATCCAGGAGATATAAAATCATTTCTCGTCATTTCAAATTCAACACTCAGGTTATTTAGTTACTCCCCTAAATTTGTATTTTAAAAGGATAATATTATTAAAATGATTATTGTTATTATTCTATTTTAAAAGAAACTTTTATAAAAGAAAAGAAAAGAGGTTTAAAAGTATATTAACCCGAGCATAGAGATCAATTCATAAAAGCGAGGTTTATCAAATGTTTTTGTGAAAAGTCTGCCTTTTGATTTTTAGTGTCAATGGGAATAATATCGATAAAACCCTTTTCTTGGGCATCACGGATTGCATGAATCTGTGTTTCGATTTGCTTGGTTCGAGAATGATGAATAGGATTTTTAGCAATCCCAATGGCTGCTTTGTTGTCACAAAACAACAGCGTGTGGAGAAAGTTGATTCCATAGTCAATCATTTGGTGTTGTATCCAAAAGACTTGGGAACAACAACTAGAGGCAATAATGTATTCTGCTTCCCCTGTAGAAAGGGAAACAATGGTCTGTTTCTTGCTCTGCCAAGACACCAGACAATTGCCCAGGTATTGACACCCCCGGTCACCGATTTTCTGTTTAACCTGCAACAATTAAATTCACTGTCAGAATAAGCATGTAAATCAAAATTTCCTCCATATGGGTACCATAGACCTAAACGAGATGAGCCTTTGAGATAACGAAAGATTCTCTTGACAGCTTTCTCATGAGACTCTTTTGGGGCCGACTGATATCGAGCACAATATCCTACAGCAAAAGTGATATCAAGACGACTTGCTGTAAGATACATGAGGGAACCGATCATAGATCGATAGAGATGAGGATCAACAGGTTTCCCGTTCTCATCAGGAGTGAGGCACGTTTGAGCAGTAAAGGGAGTCATTTCAGGAGACGCGTCATCCATCTTGAATTTCTTCAAATTTCTTTAACATACTTCTCATGATGAATAAGAATGCCTTCAGTCTTTTGTTCTACTTGTAATCCAAGAAAAAAGCACATTTCTCCCATCATACTCATTTCAAACCGATTACGCATCACCTCTTTGAACTCCCGACATAATTGTGAATTGGTGGAGCCAAAAATAATATCGTCGACATAAACTTGGACAAACAACATTTCACCATTCACTTCTCTCTTGAAAAGAGTCATATCGATGGTGCCACGAGAGAAACCATTGCTTAAGAGATACTGTGTCAAGGTCTCTTACCAGATACTAGGTGCATGATGGAGACCATAAAGAGACTTGTCAAGCTTAAACACCTTATCGGGAAAATCAGGATCCTCAAAACCTGGTGGTTGACACACATGTATATCCTCATCAATGTTTCCGTAAAGAAAGGCATACTTGACATCCATCTGATAGACCTTGAACTGTTTATGAGCAGCATGAGCGAGAAAAAATCTTATTACTTCAAGACGAGCGACAGGAGCGAAGACTTCAGTATAGTCAATCCCTTCTTCTTGAGCAAATCCTTGCACAACCAATCTTGACTTGTTACGCACTACGACACCACGATCATCTGGTTTTTGTTCTTAAACACCCATTTCGTACCAATTGGGCATTTGTTGGGAGGCAGGTCAACCAAAGTCCATACTTTGAGCTTTCTGAATTGTTGAAGTTCCAATTGCATTGATTCCACGCAGCAAGGATCCTGGAGAGCTGCATGCACGTTTTTTGGGACAGTTTGAGAGATAAAACAAGAGAAGAGACAAATATAAATCAAACCAAATTGACTCCGCGTCCGTACACCATAAGTGATTGATCCAATAACATTATCAAGAGGATGATCTTTCAAAGTTTTGAAGTCTGTGTCTAAAGGAAAGATGTTTGGAGAAGTTTCGCTCATAGATTGTGAATGATTAGATAAGGGTGAGGAAGATGGAACAGGCTGAGATGGGATAGATGTAGGTGATGAAGGAAGAGATGTTGGTGGTGGAACGGATGTTGGTGATTAGGAAACAGGTGTTGGTGACGGTTCAAATGATGGAGAAGATGATCCAACATCAGCTGAAGTGGCATCATGTGCTGAAGAGCTGTAATGGGCAGGAGATGGAGAGGAGGAGATAATATTGGTTTGAACATTGGGAATGGACGCATCATCATCGAAAACTGGAAGATTAAAAGAATTAAACACAGTATCAGAGTCAAAGAACCATGTGCTGAAGTGGCATCAAATGATGGAGAAGATGATCCAACATCAGCTGAAGTGGCATCATGTGCTGAAGAGGTGTAATGGGTAGGAGATGGAATGGAGGAGATAATATTGGTTTGAACATTGGGAATGGACGCATCATCATTGAAAACTGGAAGATTAAAAGAATTAAACACAGTATCAGAGTCAAAGAACCAAAGAACCATGCTGGTTCTGATCAAACATCTGAAGACTTGGACTCCTGCCAATTAACATAGAACGACTCTTGAATGATACGTGTTCTCTTGTTATATACCCGATAGGCCTTTTGAGTAGAAGAGTAACCAACAAAGTAACACTCGTCAGACACGGCATCGAACTTTGTCTTTTGTGATTGAGTATTCAGAAGAGTGCTAGAACAACCAAATGGCTGAAAGAAATCAATTAAAGGTTTCCTTTTATGAAAGAGTTCATAAGGAGTCTTCACTTTGTCCTTAACAATCAACACTCGATTTAGAACATATGAAGCACAATTTACCGCTTCAGCCCAAAAGATAATGGGTAACGAAGATTCTATCAGCATGGTACGGGCGGCTTCAATGAGAGTGCGATTCTTTCGTTCAGCTACACCATTCTGTTGAGGTGTCCTTGCAGCACTAAATTGTCTCACAATTCTCTTTTGAGCACATAACGAATCAAGAATCTGATTTTTGAACTCAGCACTGTTGTCACTTCTCAGGGCCAGAACCTTTTTCTTGCTAATTGTCTCGATTGAAAGAATTAACTTCTGCAATTCCTCTGCAACCTCTCCCTTATGAGCAAGAAATCTCAACTATGAATATCTTGAGAAATCATCTGTAACAACAAGACAAAAGGATTTTTTAGCAATTGATTTAACGCTAATTGGGCCAAACAAATCAGTATGTAACAACTCGAGAGGACAAGTTATGCTATTTTCAAGTTTGGGCTTATGTGGTTTTTTATGTTGTTTGCCCTTGGCACAAGCCATACATTTTTCTTTACACATAAATATTTAGAAGGAAGTCCTCTAACAAGATTGTTTTTGACTAATTTGTTTATTATTTTAAAATTAACATGGCCCAATCGGCGATGCCATAACAGAGACTCAAAGGTTGAAGCTTTTAAAAGAAGACAAGTTGCAGTAGACTTTGACTCCCTTGAGTTCATATCAAGAAGATATGTGTCATGTTTTTTTGGGCACGCATAAGAATCAAGTCATCTGGAATATTGCAGATTTGAGAGACACTCAAGAGATTAAACGTCAGCTCAGGAAAATAGTTGACTTTCTCCAAAGTTAATGAACCATTGGAAACTTCTCCTTGACCAATCATCTTTCCACCCTTTTTGTCACCAGCAAAAGCAACATATCCTCCAATTATAATTCGATAATTGATCAGCAAGTCTTTCAATCCCGTCATATGTCTGGAGCATCCACTATCGACATGCCACATACTGTTTACAATCTTAGTGGATGACTCCTGAAATTAAATAAATAATAGATTAACCAGGTGAAATAGGAACCCAAGTTTGGACAACTTTATCTTTAGAAGAAGCAGATTTTTTGCAAAAGAAATTATTGACCAATTTTGTTAATTTATTTCCAAGATAATTCCTATTTAAACGACCATGAAGCAATGTAGGACAGTTCTTGACAAGATGATCCTCTTGACCACACCTGAAACAATGTGGCTTGTGTCTCGGTCTGTGATGTGATGAGATAGGAATAGGACCAATGTGAATTTCCTCATCACATTCAGACACGCTAGAATTAATGTCCCTAAATGTCTCAAAGATGCCACGAGGTCAAAGTTTATGTGAACAAGAATTATTATTTACAAAAATAGATGAGTAATCATCTGAAGTACCAGTAGAACTAGTTCCGCTAGTGCTAGCTTCAGACGAAGTAGCAATTCTTCAATTTGATAAAGAAATACTTAATGGAGTAAAAGATGGAATAGGATGAGAAAAGAATTTATCAAAACAGTTAGTTTTAGATTTGTCGTTAAGCTTTGTAGAAAGATCAGTTACACCATTATCATCACTAGAACAAAAGACATCACCACAATGTACATAATTTAGAGATGAAATAGAAACATCATGAGAACATGAAGCAACAGTGTCGGTTACAGGTGAACTAGAAACAAAAACAGAATTTAAACTAGACTTATGATCTAAAACAGACTGCTGAATATTTGGTGTACTAATACTAGTGCATCCAAGCCCAGTTGTTGGTCCATAGTCGTAGTCTTCATGAACGTGCTTAGAATTAACACCCTCTAAACCTGCAGACCAACTGTCAGTATTTGTTTTGACTAAATCATTAGAAGGATGAGGAATAGGCATAGGAGAATAACAGTATGTACTAGGCGGAGGATAAACCTTTACATTTTCATATCCCAAATTCCGTTTTAATCCTAGCTCCCCGTTGAGATTTACATAAATCATCATGTTTCATTCCTGATATGGTCCATTTATCCAACTATGACTGAAGTTTGCTTGTTTCAAATTCAGCATGGGCAACTCTTTCAGTCAAAGTGTTAATCTCCACATTTCTTTCCAAAACAATTTGTTTTAAATGATCATTTTCTTTTAAAGCCCCATTTAATTTAACAAAATATTTTGATTCATTGATTTTAAGTTCCTCATTAATTCATTTTAAATCCTTTTCATTATCAATTAATAACCGATTAACTTTGTAAATCCTAAATAATCTTATTTTACAAGCAGATGAACACATATCCTGAATTACCTCATATGGAAGTCCCAACCACCTTTTCAGCTACTAAGGCCTTTTCACATTGGCACACCGAAGTACTTGACTTGCTTTCCTCAACGGTGACAGAATCAACATCATAATCCTTTCCTTGCCCAGTTGATGAACTTTCTTCCTGCTTTAGACCTTCAGATTTACTTGCTCTCATTCAAACATCTTTCTCTTCTTTCTCATTCACATACAACACAAACTCCTCTTTGAATTCCTTGAAAGGATCAAATCCATCTTCACCATCTTCCTTCCCTTTCCCTTTAACAAACTCAGCAACCAAAGCATGATTTATCTCAGTCCTTGTTTCTTCAACCTCTGCACTTCAATCAAAGTTAGAAATTAATGTTGTCTCCTTTTTGTGATTCACATCTTCTTTCTCCCTCTCTATTGTTAATCTTGGAACTCTTGTATTGCTGGAATCAGTGACAATTGGTGATGGACATTCACGTTTGAAATGTCCCAATTGTTTACAGTTGAAACATCTCAGTTTTGACTTATCAAATCCCAATTTTGAATTAGAAGTTTGTCCGCCGAAGTTCTTTCGTCCAGTGCGCTCCATAAATCTTCGAGCTCTAAGAGTCAACATTGCCATTTGCTACTGGATGTCTGTTTCTTCAAGATCATCTGGATCTGCCTGATACATCTCTTCCATTATCATTCCTTTTCCTTTTAACTCTCTGTAAGGATTCCTGAAGTCTGATGCAACCCAAAACAGCCTAAGTGTCTCAGCAACATGCACTAAGTACTGAAGTGAAGAATGCTTCGGAAGTTTTACACAAAGCATTAGAAAATACTCTAAGTGTAAAATCTTCCGAAGCCAAGACCAATATCTTCCGAAGCCAAACATGAAGTCTTCCGAAGCTTCAGAGACAAAGTCTTCCGAAGCTTCAACCTATGAAGACAGATTTCTTCCGAAGACTTTTAGTACACATGCTTTATCTGATGTACTGTTCTATAAAGCACCTTTTCCGCTGCATCTCTGTAAAGTCACCAACTTACATGAGTTGGTGAAAAGGGCCTTGCTTTTGGTAACTGTACATTGAGGTCTTGAGTCTGTAACTTTCCACTTTATGTACTTTATCCTTTTTGTAATGTATAAGGATGTGAGCTATGGCATGTCATAGTCACAAGGTCAAAAGGCAGATATGCCTTTTGATCCTACAATTGATTTTGTTAGTGTCTAGTCAATTGTATCCAGCTGGCTTTCAAAGTATAGCCGGCTGTAGGTTGTAGTATAAGTATTTCAAGTTCTTGTATCTTTCTTTATGCTTTGTAACACTTGTAAAAGAACTTGAGAAAGCAATATACTGCCTCCTTGAAACCCATACTCTCTTGTTCTGTCTCTTGCTTTACTTGTGTTCTTTGTATCACCTTTGGTTACCCAGTTCACTGTATTAAAGTTTAGTTAATCTCCTCATTGTGTTGTTGTGTTGTAATTGTGTTTAAGCCCTTAAACGGTCCTGCAATTGGTATCAGAGCTTTCCAGGCTCTTGATATAAGATCTAACCATCTTAAGATCCCTCACACACACAAAAGCTAAACTCTTCAAATGGCTTCCATCTCAAAGACTGATATGGAGACTGGAACCATGAACAAATCCCCACTGATCACTCTTGATGATTTTGACACCTGGTGCATGAGGATGGAAGGCTTCATCAGGTCTCTTGATTCAAGAATGTGGGAATCTGTTGAGAATGGACCTTTCATACCCAGCACCCCCTCTGCTACTGGTGCTGGTATGATTCCTAAAGATGTGGCCAACTACTCAGATGAAGATAGAAAAAGAGTAGAGATTGACAGGAAGGCCATGACTGCTCTTCAGACTGCTCTCCCAAACTCTGTATACAGAGGTTTTAAGAAGTGCAAGACAGCCAAACAGCTGTGGGATGCACTGAAGCTGATGTATGAAGGCTCCTCTGAAGCCAAGGAGAACAAGAAAGATCTTCTGAAGCAGCAGTTTGAGAATTTCACCTTCAAAGCAGGTGAAACCATGACTCAACAATACTTCAGGTATGTTGAGATTGTGGATACCCTAGTGGATGGAGGAGTTCCTCTTGAGAACAGGGACATTGTAAGGAAGTTCATGTCCTCACTTCCTAGGCAATGGACACACTATTGTGTGGTGATCAAGAGGACTGAGAACCTTAAGACTCTTACTCTTACAGAGTTGTATGGGATTCTCAGTGGATACCAGATGGAGATGAACATGCAAGGTTCATCTGGCAACTCCAACAATCAAATGGGTTCAGCCCTTCATGTGGTTGAAAGGGACAGCATAGAACCCCAACATCATCTCATATGCTACCCTGACAACTCACAAAAGGGTCCTTTCATCACCTTCCCGGAGACACCAAGGGAGAACTTTACTCAAGGAAGCCCATTCCAAGAGACAAGTTCTTCTCAAGCCTTTGTGTCTGCAGATGAAAGCTGTGGGAATTATCTCTTCACTCTTGAAGACCTGGACTGTATCCATCCAGATGACCTGGAATACATGGAGATAGTTCAGCAGATGGCTCTCCTCACTCACAGAGCCAAGAAGTTCTACAAGAGGACAGGAAGAAGATTTCCAAGCAATGCTACCAGTGGTAAGTTTGGGCTGGATAAAAGCAAAGTTAAGTGTTACAACTGTAACCTTATGGGTCACTTTGCTAGGGAGTGTAAGGCACCTAAAGCAAATGGGGGCCAAACACAACCCAGACCAAACTACACTGACAAAGCCCCTCAGGCTGAGAAGACAAAGCACAATGCTGCTGTTGCTGTTGAAGAGGGAGGCTTTGACTGGAGTTTTCAGGTGGAGGATGCTTCTCCAAACCAAGCACTGATGGCTGACCATGATGAAGCCAAGGTATTGGAACATCTTTGCTCTCCTGAATGCATTGCTAAAGTAAATAGATACAGGTCCTACAACCTAGAGATGAGATCTGATCTTGAGTCATTAAACATATTAAAATCTGATTTTAGAAAGTCTGAAAATGATTACAAGTTAAAGATAGAGGACTTGGAGAAAACCATTTCAGTACTAAAACATGAACATACAGATTTTAGAACTCAGATCCAAGATCTCATTACTAAGTTAACTGAGTGCCAGGCTGAGCTTGTGATCAGCAAAGCCAAGGCAGAGAAGAGTGTTCTTGAAGAAGAGACCTTCAAGAACATGATATCCTCATCCCTACACAACAAAGTTTGTTATCAAAATAGACAGGGACTGGGATCAAATGAGATAGCTCCTCCACACACAATCTTGTCTGTAAGATCTCCTAGGTGTGGAACTTGTGAAGATGAGCTTCCTCTCATAGATCCTATAAGTGAGGATGATGAAGAAGTGATAGTGAAGAATTTCTCTGAGAAGAGTGAAGAAGAGGATTCTTCCAAGGGCCACTATCCTTCTGAGGAGAAGAAATCAACTGTGATGACCAAGTCCAAGAGAAAGAACTTGATCAGGAAGAGCAAAAGGAAAGCAAAGAAGGCTCAAGAAATCAAGGCTACTTTTGATGCTAAGCAGAAACAAGTGTTTATCTCTGCAGGTTTCAAAGTAGTAAGGACTGAAGACATCCACCAAAACTCCTCAGCTAAGAGTTCTGGTTCATGTTCAAATCATCTCAGTTCAAAGAAGAAGACTGAGCTGCTGTGTACCACTGCTGCACAGCCTGGACCATCAAACTCCAAGAACAGTTCACAGCCCAAAGGAACTGTCTCAGCATCTACCAAGATGAAGGTGGAGAAGGGATGTGACCAAAGCCAGTCTTGCTCTCAAAAGGAGACTTCTTTGAAGAAGAAAATGTTGTGTGTTATGTGTGAAAGTACTTCTCACATTGCCAAGGATTGCCCATACAATCCTAAAAGTACTGTCCACATGACCAAAACAAAGACTTCAAAGAGTCTCAAGAAGTCTCAAGCTTCGGAAGGAAAGTCTGTTTCCTTCGGAAGCTCCAAATCAAAGAAGAAGGTAAATGGAAAATTACCTTCGGAAGCAAAGTTGGTCTCGGAAGAAAGGAGTTCTTCCGAAGCACTGAAGTCTGCTGCAGTGACTGTAGATTCTTCCGAAGGATCAGTCATCAAAACTTGTGAAGTTTCAAAAGCTTCTAAGGTTTTGAAGGTCAAGTCCAAGACTCCAAAGGTGGTGTGGAAGTCTAAGAAAGACCAAATGACTGAGGTTTCTCCATCAACAACAGCTGAAGATCCCCATAGTACAACCATAGGATCTATTACTGTTGCATTACCTTCTATTACACTTTATGAGCCCAAGACAAGTAAGGCTTGGGTTTCCAAATGTAACTAATCATTTTCTTTGTGCAGGAACAGCTCAAGACAAACAGGAATGTCTGGATAATTGACAGTGGCTGTTCCAGGCACATGACAGGCAATAGGTCTCTACTCCATAATTTTGAGAGAATTGATGGAGGACCAGTTGCTTTTGGAGGAGATGAAGGTGGTTACATTTCTGGAAGGGGCAAGGTCACAAATGGTAAGCTCAGCATTGAGAAGGTAAACTTTGTTAAGGAGCTTGGGTACAATCTTCTGAGTGTATCCCAATTTTGTGATCAGAGTCATAACATGCTCTTTACTGAGCATGAGTGCATTGTTCTCAAGCCTGGTGTGGTCATTCCTCATGAGCATATCCTGCTCAGAGCCCCCAGGAAAGGGAACATGTACAAGATGGATTTGCAAGAAACATCTCCCTCTGGAGAAGTTTCATGCTTTCTATCTAAAGCAAATAGTGATGAGTCTTTCCTATGGCATAAAAGAATGTGCCATGTAAACTTTAAGAACATGAATAAATTAATTAAACATGATCTGGTAACTGGAATGCCAAAGAAAGAGTTTACAAGTGATGATCATTGTGTTGCATGCCTGAAAGGGAAGCAACACAAGGTATCTCACAAGCCTAAGGAAAAGAACTCCATCACTACTCCCCTACACTTGTTACATATGGATCTCTTTGGCCCCACCAGTGTAATGAGTTTAGGAAGGACCTCTTACTGTCTGGTGATCACAGATGATTTTACAAGATTCACTTGGGTCTTCTTCCTTAGAACTAAGGATGAAACCCCTGAGATTCTGAAGAATTTCATCTTAAAAGTTGAGAATCAATGTGATCACAAGGTCAAAACCATAAGATGTGATCAAGGAACTGAATTCAAGAACCAAATCCTTGATACATTTTGTGATGAAAAAGGTATTACAAGACAATATAGTGCTCCCAGGACTCCTCAGCAAAACGGAGTTGCTGAGAGGAGAAACAGGACACTTATTGAAGCTGCAAGAACTATGTTGTCTGACTCTAAACTGCCTATCACCTTCTGGGCAGAGGCAGTTAATACTGCTTGCTATGTGCAAAACAGAGTTTTAGTAGTTAAGACACATGGTAAGACTCCTTATGAACTTTGGCACAAGAGGAAACCTTTCATTGGTTTTCTCAGGTCATTTGGATGTCCCTGCACCATCTTGAATACCAAAGATCAAATTGCCAAGTTTGCTGAGAAATCAGATGATGGACATTTCATTGGATACTCTTCCCAAGCTAAAGCTTATAGAGTATACAATCTCAGAACTAGAATTGTTGAGGAGTCAGCCAATGTGACTTTCAATGAGCACACTCCTTGTGTGGCTGGTTCTGGTCCGGATTGGCTGTTTGATCTTGATTTAGTTACCAACTGTTTTAACAAATCTTGTGAGCATGTTTCAGGATCTGCAGAAAATCTAAATACAGGTGATCCTGATCCAAGATTTGAGCTAGGAAGACCTTCAACTCATACATCTTCAGCTCCAGTTGGAACTACTTCAGCAAATGAGGTTTCTATCAGCACAACAATGACAAATTCAGCTGATACATCTGGCATGCCTTCAAATTCCAGCTCAGAGGCCTCTCAACCAGATAAAGACACCTCACTTGTAGAAGACAACAATGGTGATGGTGATAGTGATCAGGAATTTCTTGATGCTAATAACCATACCATAGATGACAACATCAATGATGTCTCACACTCATTGGATCAAGTTAATCTTGATAAGTGTGATAATGTGGAGGGTGAATCTTCCAGACCAGATCTAAATTTCTCAAATTTGGATCTTTCTCAACAACTTGCTGTGATCCCTCAGCTAAGGATCCACAAGTCTCACCCCACCACAAACATCATTGGAGATGTTGTCACAGGGGTAAGAACAAGAGGACAAACCCATGAAGCAAATGTTTGTCTTCACTCTTGTTTCTTATCTCAGATAGAGCCTAAGAAAGTTGATGAAGCTCTAAAGGATGGAAGTTGGGTTGAAGCTATGCAACAAGAGCTGCTTCAATTCAAAAGGCAGAAAGTTTGGAACCTTTGTCCTCTTCCTCATGGGAAGACTACCATTGGAACCAAATGGGTTTTTAGAAATAAGAAGGATGATAGAGGAATCATCATCAAGAACAAGGCAAGACTAGTTGTTCAAGGATACACACAAGAAGAAGGGATTGACTACACTGATGTCTTTGCTCCTGTAGCAAGACTAGAAGCTGTTAGGATATTCCTGGCATTTGCTGCATCCAAGAACTTCAAGGTCTACCAACTTGATGTAAAGTGTGCTTTCTTATATGGAGTGATTGATGAGGAGGTTTATGTCAAACAGCCACCTGGTTTTGTAGACCCTGATCATCCTGATTATGTCTGCAAGCTTGACAAAGCTCTTTATGGGCTGCATCAGGCACCCAGGAAGTGGTATGAGACACTATCTGAGTATCTTTGTAAACATGGATACAGGAGAGGTACTATAGATGGAACTCTCTTCATCAAAGGACAGGGAAATGACTTATTGCTGGTTCAAGTATATGTAGATGACATCATCTTTGGTTCAACTAATCCAAAGCTCTGCAAAGACTTTGAGAAGCTGATGAAAGACAGATTTGAGATGAGTTCAATGGGAGAACTCAACTTCTTTCTGGGAATTCAAGTGAAGCAGGTTGAAGATGGCATCTTCATAAGTCAGTCAAAGTATGTTCAAGACATACTCAAGAGGTTCAACATGACTGATTGTAAGATTGCTAAGACACCCATAGCCAGAAACCACTCCCTTGGTCCAGATCTTGAGGGGGAGTGTGTAGATGAGCACTTATACAGGGCTATGATTGGGTCTCTTATGTATCTTACAGCTAGCAGGCCTGATATCATGTTTGCTACATGTATTTGTGCAAGATATCAAGCCAACCCTAAGATGTCTCACTTAATCACTGTGAAAAGGATTTTAAGATACCTCAAAGGTGCTTCAACACTTGGTCTATGGTATCCAAAGAATCCAAATTTCAATCTGTATGCCTATACAGATAGTGATTATGGTGGTTGCAATATGACTGCAAAGTCTACATCTGGGGGATGTCAATTCCTTGGTGGAAGGGTGGTCTCATGGCAATGCAAGAAACAATCCTGTGTGTCTGCATCAACTGCTGAGGCTGAATACATTGCTGCTGCAAGCTGCTGTGCTCAAGTGCTTTGGATTCAAAATCAGATGCTGGACTATGGATTTAACTTCAAAGAGACTCCTATCCACATAGACAACAATAGTGCTATCTCTATCACTGAGAACCCTGTGCAGCACTCAAGGACCAAACACATCAACATCAGGTATCATTTAATAAGAGATAACTATGAAAAGGGATTAATTAAACTAGTCAAAGTTCATACAGATGAACAATATGCTGATCTGTTCACAAAAGCTTTTGATGAACAGAGATTTAAGTATCTGATATCAGCTATTGGGATGATTAACTTTGAGTAGACTTTTTCTTAAAACTAATTCTAATTATTTCTTCTTAAAATATGTGTGTCCTAAGTTGTCTAGTTCATCACTTTCATAAGCTCATGTTTTCTTTGGATGTAAAATTCTTTTTGAAGACTTTCCTTAGATTCTTGAAAATTTTTGATACTTCGGAAGATAAAATTTTATCTTCGGAAGAAAAACATGTCTTCAAAATAATAACTGTCTAAGAGATTTTACCTTCGGAAGAAGTCAAATTCATCTTCCGAAGCTTAAAATTCTTATCTCAGACACTTATTTATTTTTAAGGACTTTTTCCTTCCGAAGCAAAATTAACCTTCGGAAGCTTTGTTTATTCCTATACAAAGCATTCAAGGGTTTATTTCTCTTCCGAAGCATAAATCTTCAAGACTCTCAGGAAAATCTTCCGAAGCCATTTTAGCTTCGGAAGCTTTTTCAATCAAAACTTCCGAAGACAAATAAACTTCGGAAGCTTTTCGAATTCCAAGAAAACTACTTTTTGAGCAAAAGTAAACTACCTTTTCAGAGGTGGGACCGACTTTCGGATTTCAAAGTTTATCCTCTTTCATTAACTTTGGTTCAAATCCCTTTTCATATAAATACCCAACGGTTCCCCCTCTTTCCCACTATCTTCCTCAATTCTACTATTTCTCTAACCTAATTCTCTAAACCGCCTTTGCTTTCTACCTTTCTTCACCCTTAAGCTTCTGAAATGGCCAACCTTAACCGCAGAAACAACCCTGATTTCTCCATGCAACTTCACAGGCAACATAATCAAGTTGCTCTGTTAAGCTCTGAGAAAGATGCAAGTTTCTCAGAGATTTGCCAATTCTTGACTCTGTCAAACTACTTCACCTCCCTGACCATTGATCCTACTCTATATGAGGATCACTTGCTTGAATTCTGGAAGACCTGCCAAGAGGTCATTATGGATGGGGAGAAGGCACTGTCTGCCACAGTGCAAGGGAGGACAATCTTCATCACTCCGGCCATCATTAATCAACATTTGCAGCTGGATGATGAAGAAGGTGAGGTGTCCTTCCCAAAAGAAGCTGTTAATCATTCTTTTGAGCAGATGGGCTATGAGGGAGATTTCTCTGTAAAGACCTTTAGGAAAGGGAAGGTCTCATCCCAATGGAAATTCCTGCTCCATGTGGTTATCCACAGCTTGTCAAACAAGCATGGTGGATGGGACCAGATTCCTGAGGATCTCTCCTTTATAGTTCATGGAATGGTTCAGGGGGTCAAGTTCAGGTATTCACAATTTGTTTATACTAATTTACTTGCAAACTTAGACTCCTTAGAGTATTACATGTTTCCTAGATATGTTCAACACATTCTCAACTGTGAACTGGGCTCACAGTTGAGGGAAACAGTAATATTCTTAAATTGGGACAGATGAAGCCCGGCATCTTTAAAATAATGAAGAAGCCAACTGTAGGCTTCTCAGGGGTAGAAACAGCCCTAGTCCCAAAAATGTTAGAGCTCATTGCTCAAGGTGACAACCTAGCAACACAAGCTAGTGTTGAACCCACACCTCTTTTGTCCTTACCTTAAAAAGACCAGAAATCACCCTCACCTACCAAAGAAAATCCAAACGAACCCCTGCTCAGGCTATTGAGTCTGTGCAGGCCCCCAAATACTCAACCTTACAGGAAGAAGTGGACACTAGAGCTCCCACTTCTCCTGAGGAGCAAACCACTCCCATTACTTCACCTATCAGGGCTGAGGTTCCTCAAGCTCACCCTGATGAGCTCACTAGCCCAACAACCTTAAGCCTTCACTCTGAGTCTCAACACTCAAGTGAACAACCTTCAGGGGACAGCTACCATCCCCAGCCTTTGGATCTCAACCAACCAATTCCCAACCTATCCTTTTACACTGATGAAGACTTAGGATTCAGTGAGTACCATGAGTCTCTCTTCTCCTCCCCTACTCAAAGAGAGATGAGTACCTCTGACTCTCCTCAGTCTATCCCCCATCAGTCACCTATTACTGAGGTGGACACTTCTGAACCTGTTCAGGATGTCCATATGGAAGAGGCTCTCACTTTTGAAAGTGATTACATCATTAAGACCTCAACCATGGCAACTCAGCCCATTGGCATCTCAACTGAGGCTGCCAGTGAGCAGAGGAAAACCAGCAGCCAAGAAACTCAAGCTGGTGGTGAGAGAGAGGACTTTGGTCCAATCATCTCATCCCCCAATGAATCTTCTGATGAAGATGAGGGGAATTTGAGACTAAAGGTGCAAAAATTGTCAAAAACATGCACCTATTTAGTCTCTAAGGTTAGTCACTTGGAATCTCAGGTGACTACCCTGCAAAACAGGGTCAATGATCAGCAACTCCAGATTTCATATCTGCAGGAAAAACTAGCTGGGAGACCTTTAAGGAGAGCTCAACCAGGAACACAAGAACCTGTGGAAGTGATTGACTTATCCTCCAGCTCACCTATGCAAGTGGGTGATGCTACCAAAAAGGGGGAGAAAGTTGTTACAACCACAGAACCTGGGAGTTCTTCAGAGAGAATGGACATAGAGGACTCACCATCCTCACTTGCTGTTGTGCATTCTCAGCAACTTCCTCAAGTTCACATTAATGTGGACTCTATAGACTCTCTCATCAGGAGTCTCTTTGAGGAAGGTATACCAAGGGCTGTCTCATCTCCACCACAAGGAACTGGCAACTACATCATAAGGTGGAGGTATGATGATGACAGGAGAGCCCTTATACTTCAAGAGTTCAAGGCCAACAAGAAGTTTTTCAATTCCAAAGCCTGAGCTTCTATGAAAGACTGGATTTAGTCAACTTGCCACTTGTCAATCCAAGCAATTCAAGACAAGCTGACAGGCTGGCTCAAAGAATCCAAGACAGGATCCTTGCAGAGTTTACTCTAAGAAGGAGACTTAGGGAATCAGGCAATGTCATCGGTCAACTGGATGTTGAGGTGGACCCTAAGATTAGTTTCATAGGGGAAACCTTGACTGAAGGCCCAGTGGCAGAACCTGAGACCCCTGTCTCATCATCAACAACTGCTGCAGAGGTCCAAACTCCATCTGAGACACCTGCTGGTGAAGGTGTTTCTCAGCCTCTCTCTGGCCAGAGCATGGAAGCTACTCCAAGCAATGAAGGCCAAGCCTCAATCCACCCTGAGTCACAAAGGTCTGTTGGTGACAAAGGGAAAAGGATAATGACTCCTGAGGAAATTGAGGAGGAAGAGAGAGAGAGGAAAAGGAGACTAAGGGGAGAAAGTTCTACTGGGTCATCTAGCTTCATGCAAGCTGCAATCAGGGCTGCTCCCAGACCAAATACTCAAGATGATGAGTTAAGGGCAGTCAGGATTACCTATTACAGACCAGGAACTATGACATTGATGAAATCATCTCCCTCCCCTTAGAAGAGTTAAATGAACTGGCTGACATGGAAGTGTCAAGAGAGTTGAAGGAGAAAGAGGATGCAAGGATACTTCTCCAACTCAAAGAGGAGAAGAGACAGAAAAGACTTTACAAGCATGCTCCCACTCTCTCACCAGTTCAAGAAAGTCCTGCACAGGAAGATGTGGCTCCACAAGAACCTCAGGTAGATAAAGAAGAAGATAGGATCAAGATGATCAACTACCTGAGTGCCACAGGCTTCTATCAGGCAGATGCACTTCTTCCCTTGTCCTATGACTTCATTGAGTTCGAGTATCTAAAGCAACTTGAGCTTGAGTTAGTCAAGGAAAGAAAGACAACTAAAAGGAAGCTAAGGGAAGAAGCTGCAAAGTCAAGAGCCATCATTCAAAAGAATGCAAAGAAGTCTGCTGACAGACAAAGAATGGTGAGCTTCTTGAAGCTGTATGGATTCTCCGGAAGGAGACTTGGCCCCATGTCTCTATCCACTATGGATGAGCATATTAGGGTGATCAAGCAGAAGATTAAAAGTGGAGAACTCATTGACTTGCACTCTCTTCCAAGTCAAGTCCCACCTGAAGTGGAGGTCAAGTTTGAACAACCAGAGACACCTCAACCAGCACCTCCAGCTGAGCCTCAGCAAGCTTCATCTTCTGATCCTAGGCAGGGTCAAACTCCCTCTCCTTCTGAACCTGTGAGGGAGGAACACCCAACTGAGAAAGACACTGATGATCAACATGGTGCTGCAGACCAGTCTTCTCAGTTAAAGACATCCAAGAGGAAGAAGAGGATGGCTTCTAAACCAAAGACTAAGAAGAAGAAGCCAAAGTCATCTACCTCTGCACCTCAGGCTGAATCAGATCAACCTGAGGAAGTGCATGATGAGGCAGCCCAATCAACTCCTATTCAAGTGGCTCCTCTAACTAGTGAGACACCCATCTTGTCCTGGACTTACTCTACCAATCCAGAAAGATGGAATGTTATCAGAGATCAAGGTGTTGAGAATGTCTACTCATGGCAAGACATAATCAACTTACCTCTGCATGATCTCTTTGAGATGAGAAGATACTATGAGAGTCTTGATGATCCTGACCATCTCATGAAGAAAGGAATGGTCCTGATTGTACTGAAGACTACCAACATTTGAAGATCTTCTAAGTGTTTTGGTAGCATCAGCCTAGGGGGAGTTTGTAAGGATTCCTGAAGTCTGATGCAACCCAAAACAGCCTAAGTGTCTCAGCAACATGCACTAAGTACTGAAGTGAAGAATGCTTCGGAAGTTTTACACAAAGCATTAGAAAATACTCTAAGTGTAAAATCTTCCGAAGCCAAGACCAATATCTTCCGAAGCCAAACATGAAGTCTTCCGAAGCTTCAGAGACAAAGTCTTCCGAAGCTTCAACCTATGAAGACAGATTTCTTCCGAAGACTTTTAGTACACATGCTTTATCTGATGTACTGTTCCATAAAGCACCTTTTCCGCTGCATCTCTGTAAAGTCACCAACTTACATGAGTTGGTGAAAAGGGCCTTGCTTTTGTTAACTGTACATTGAGGTCTTGAGTCTGTAACTTTCCACTTTATGTACTTTATCCTTTTTGTAATGTATAAGGATGTGAGCTATGGCATGTCATAGTCACAAGGTCAAAAGGCAGATATGCCTTTTGATCCTACAATTGATTTTGTTAGTGTCTAGTCAATTGTATCCAGCTGGCTTTCAAAGTATAGCCGGCTGTAGGTTGTAGTATAAGTATTTCAAGTTCTTGTATCTTTCTTTATGCTTTGTAAAACTTGTAAAAGAACTTGAGAAAGCAATATACTGCCTCCTTGAAACCCATACTCTCTTGTTCTGTCTCTTGCTTTACTTGTGTTCTTTGTATCACCTTTGGTTACCCAGTTCACTGTTTGATTAAAGTTTAGTAAATCTCCTCATTGTGTTGTTGTGTTGTAATTGTGTTTAAGCCCTTAAACGGTCCTGCACTCTCCTGCTACAAGTGTTTTTTAACTTTGAACAAACATTCCAAAAAGAGCCATTGTTTATGATGGAACTGAAGTTTCAACATTTGCCTTAGAGTGAGTCTGATCTCTTCCAACAGTAACGTTTCCTCCTCCTGGAATTGAATTCTGTATTTGAGAACTTGCAGCGGATGATAGTAAGGCAACATTTTGAGTAAAACCAGATGTAGGCATCATGGTCTGGTTAAATTCCCGTCTCTTCATGTCCAACTCAAAGGATTTAAGCTTATTAATAATATCCATCAGCTTGTAGTATGTGAACCCTCTTTCTTTCTTTAACATCCTCACCTGAAGACTCCACTGAGGTTGAAGAGAGTCTAGTAGCCTGTTAACTTGTTCACTGTTGGAGAGCTTTTCATCGTATTTCTATAAGGTGCTTGAAACTGTCAAGAAACGACTTGTGAGATCTGTCAAACTCTCATTCTTGTATCCAATAAAGCAATTGAATTCCTTTTCAGCTTGAATGCTCTTATCCTTCACTAGATCATCGTTACCATCACAGAATTCACATAGGGCATCATAAAGAGATTTAGCATTTTTATGCTCTGTAAAACGATTGTAGATTTCCGGTGCCAGGCATAGAGTTAAAACACCAAAAGCCTTTTGATCATGATCAATCAAATTCAGATCCTTTTCAGTGAAAGAAGATGGGTCCTTATTCTGAGAGACAACATCACCAACAGTGACAGTTGGTATGTGAGGACCAGAAATAATCGATCCCCATTGATTGTGATCAGTGTAGAAGAAGAAAGCTTTGAGACATCTCATCCAATCTTCGAAATTGTCTCCGTTAATGAGTCTTGGTGGCCTATTGGGAGCAACACTTTCAAGATCTGCAAGAGTGAGAGATGTTAACTTTGACATTATAGTTTCGTTGAGATTGATGCAGTTTCGGCAAGAGAAGAAAAAATTTCGCTGTCAATTTCGCAGAAAAAGCTAATTTCGCTAACACTTTCGCAGAGGATGCTAATTTCGCTAACAATTTCGGCAGCAGTTTCGATAGCCAATTGTCACAACAGGCTTAGTTTCGCTAATAAGTTCGCACGAAACAAGCTTGAACTTTCGTTCAAAATCACTTTCGGCAGCAATTTCGCTTGTTAAACCTTCACAAGCACTGGTGAACTTTCATTCAAAAGACTAGTTTCGCAGAACAACTAGAAAACGATTTCAATAGTGATAACACCCATAGTTTCGCTGAAAGATGATCGTAGTTTCGCAAAAAGAACGGTAGTTTCGCTGGTCGAACCAAAAACCCTTTTTAAACCCAAAATCAATCTGAAATCATCAAATACTAAATGAATTTAAGATCTGATGATTAGAAGATCTTCCACAACCAAAAACTAGCAAAACTCAATCAATTTCCATATCAAAAACACCTGATAATGAACTGAAAACTGATGGAAACTAGATATTGAACTAAAACCACCAAAAACTCAACAAATCAAGAGCACTAAGGCTCTGATACCATATTGTTGGTCCATTTGATCGTATTACACTGCAAATGATATGAAGAATCGTTTAATATCCAACAAACACAATAAAAAACATGACCAAAGAAGATTGATCACAATAAGAACTCATTCAAAATAAGACAATGAACATCATAACAATCAATAACCTCATGCACAATGATATTTCTGTGTAATAACTGCGTTGAAAAGATAACTTGCAACAATGATTCACGATTAGGGTTTTGCAAGCTTGCTACAATGAAAATGAACATAAGTATATATAGCAGTCTTTGTTTCGCAGACAGTTTCGCTGTCAGCAAAACTGTTCTGCCAAAACTGTAGTTTCGCCCGGTAGAAACAACAGTTTTCGCCGAGCTAACTAATCAGCTGACTGTGAGCGAAACTATAGTTCCGCTCACAATTTCGCTGGACTGTACAAAAGGAAACTAACAAAAGACCTATTACAAGTAAAGGTAAACAATCTAAACGGAGGTGACTCCAACCTATATATGATCTTCAAAGACAGTATTAACAAATTCAGACCCATTGTCACTCCTGAAAAATTTAACTTTTAGATCAAGTTGATTTTCAATCTTAGTGACAAACTCCATTAATGTGTCCGATGTTTCACTCTTTTTTTTAAGAAAAAGACGCATGTGAATCTAGTGAAATCATCCACCACCACTAAACAATATTGCATTTTATTAATGCTCATCACATTGGTTGGACCAAAGAGATCCATGTGAAGCAATTTGAGTGTGTTCTGTTTGTATTGATAATTTTGGATTTGTGACACCGTATGTTGTTTTCCTTTATAACATGAAGGACAGTGATTTGAACAATAAAATTCTTTCTTTGGCAGTCCAATGACTAAGTCATTTTTCACAAATTTATTCATATTCTTCATGTTTGAATGAACAACCCTTCTATGCCACAACCTTTCTAGGGTTTTGGGTTTTGAAAAGTTGCAAAGAATCGCATAAAGGTCACATATTTACGTATGAAAACATGTATAAAGCTTAGATTTAGCCTCATGGATGATAAACTAAGAGATTGGACGTAAAAAAGTTATGATTTTGGGTTAAAAACGGTCTGGTTCGTAATTTTTATACGATCTGCGAAACTGCATATGCATCCAGCGAAATTGCATATTCAATCAGCGAAACTATGAGGACTTCCTGCGAAACTATAGTTTCGCAGGTAGTTTCACAGACATGGTTTTCCAACGAAAGTTGGGCGAAACTGGCAACGAAGATGCCAGCGAAACTGCCAGCGAAACTGCTAGTGAAACTAGCAGCGAAGCTGTTGGCGAATCTAGCTGCGAAATTGCTGATGTTACAGCGAAATTAGCAGCGAATTTAGGCAGAAATTAACCCCTTTGAGTGTTAGCTTATCCGCAGGCTGTGTAGAGTGATCCTAGCCTTGTAAGCTTAGCCTAGAAGTTATTCGTGGTATCCTGGTGAATTCTAGATCCCCTATTTATAGGTTTTCCATGTTTTGGGGCTATTATGCATACTAAATTTACGTTTTTAAATGACCAAGATTTTAAGGGGTTTTAACCAGGAGAACGATTTTAAGCCCGGCCCCAGCCAGTGGCGTTGCCCCTTGGACCCCACTAGGGGCTGCTGCCCCTAGGACCCCGCTGTCAGGGTTGCCGCCCCCGAACCCCCGCTGTCCCGCGGCGGGTCGGTTATGTTTTATGATGATTAGTACTTGGTATGTTGTGTACTTAATAAATTAAGTATTATATAGTAAAGTGGAAGGTGATATTAATGAAAAGTGAAACTTAATGAATGTTACCCCCGAGCCTGTTTGATGATGAAAAGTCTTGCAAGCACTATGATAGACTTCACTTATGTGAGTCTGATGTATGATGATGGATCTGTGTTCATGAGCGGGCTATGTGCCTTGCAGTGTGGATCAACTGTCGGGGGTTAACTACCATATTCGTGTGTACCGACAGGTATTGGCATTTGTTGTCAATCAACATGGAGCTCTTGCTTTGTGCAATCTCGTTTATGATGAAAGTGAAATATAATGAAAGAATGAAAGATGATGAACATGCTTATTATGATGCAAGTAATGTTATGTACTATGTTGTATGCATGGTCATTATATGAAGGATAAAGTTTATATTTTCTTATATTATTTAAAACTAGAACTCACTCAGCGAAGCTGACTTTTATGCATAATAGTTGGCAGGTAAGTGCTGATGCTGAGGATGGCACACAGAGCTACTTGGGGAGCTATGGATGGCATTCCTATTTATGAAATCTTTATTGTAATTTAAGAACAAGTAATATGTTTTGTTTGCAATTAAAGGACAAATGTATGACTACGATATGGTTTCTAAGTTTTAAATGAATGTCTAATTATTTCCGCTGCAATGTTTTGTTATTTAACTGATTTTATGCTATGATTAACCAACTGTGAGGCTTTCCGGGAACAGGGCCTTACAAGTTGGTATCAGAGCCAAAGTTTAAGAGAATTGGGTAAACTATTTTCAAAACCTAAACTTAAACTGAAAATGGGACCGAATGAAGGATGCCAATCCAAGTAGCTACGCGCCATCAGGTAAAAGTTTCAAGTAGAACCGGAATTATGTGCGCGTGCTATTTGTTTATGTGCTTGTAGATTTGAATACTAATATGTGTTAGGATATTGATTGCTTGGGACAGGAGGGTAAGGTAAGTGGTTAATCACACTTGGCCACTGTAATTAAGGACTTACCATACTTATAATGATCTGAGCAATTATCTTGAATAACCATTGTGGTGTTTGAATCTTATAGGAATTAGTTATGGCTGGTAGAAAATCAGGGAAGGCAACCCGAGGAGGTGCCCGTGGCGGGCGTACTACTGAGCCACATGTCACCCGGAGCAAAGCTAAGGCTCCCGAGATTGTTCACGAGGAGTCAGACCTCCATAGTCACCCAGAGGGGGAGGGATCAGCCACCCTCAAAACACTGTGAAGGAGGCTATCACTGATGAGGTCTACAATGTCATGCAAAATGTCTTACCCTCGGTGGTGACCGAGGTGATCAAAGCAGTTAAGGATGGAGAGAAAGCTAAGAAGAAAGGGAAAGAAAGTGAAAAGAATTCAGGAAAGTCCACCGAGAGGACTGAGGAATCTGAAGAGGAGCCATCAAACCCTAAGGTGGTAGTCCATGATGACGACAGTGATGAGGAGTCCGAGAGAGAGACTACTAGAGGGTGCAACTATGGGGCATTTCAAAGGTGCAAGCCCCCAACCTTTGACGGTAACGGCACTGCTACTGCCGCTCATCGTTGGGTCAGAGAGATGGAAGCGGTACTGGAAATTAGTGAGTGCCAAGAAGATCAAAAAGTTAAGTTTGCCACTCATTCCTTCGTTGACTCAGCGTTATGCTGGTGGGACAATATTGTCCAGGCTGAAGGGAAACGATCGACAGCAAAAATGATGTGGTCTGAGTTGAAGGAGTTAGTGCTGGAGGAGTATTGTCCCCATTGGGAATTAGAGATGATTGAAAAGGAGTTCTTGTATTTGAAGGCTGGGAACATGACTCATCAAGAGTATACCTCCAAGTTCAATGAACTTGCAAGACTTGTGCCAGACATGGTGACACCTGCGTCCAGGAAAATCAAAAGATACATACAGGGTTTGCCTGTGGACATCAGGAGGCACATAATTACAGCCAGACCAGGTACGTTTAGGTCTGTGGTGGATTTAGCAGGGAGGTTGTACGATGAGAGAGACCCAGTGCCTGTACAGAAGATGGTGGAGAAATGGAATGGGAACAATAATGGAAATGGGAAGAGGTTCGGAGGTGATAACTTCCAGAGTGGAGAGAAGAGGATGAGAGTTGAGGATCAGTCTGGGAGACAGGGAAATACCGGTGAAGGAGGTACTTGTAGAAAATTTGGAAAAGGTCATTCAGGGGAGTGCAGAGTTGGGACGGGAAAATGTTTCAAATGTGGAGGCGAGGGCCACTATGCTAGGGATTGCAAGGTGGGCAGGTGTTACCTGTGTGGCGAGATGGGTCATGTGGGAAGAGACTGTAAGAAAGGAAAGCCAGAAGGATCAGGGACGGTTAAAGCTGGAGATAAGGGTAGGGGTGACGGTTCAAAGGCGAAGGCAAGGGCATTCAACATAACTCGCGAGGAGGCCAGGGCAGACCCAGAAGTAGTATCAGGTATGTTTCTGATAGACCATGAATATGCTTCTGTGCTCTTTGATTCTGGTGCTAGTAGGAGTTTTGTGTCTTCTGCCTTTTGTCGTTTGTTGAATGATAAGAGTAGAAAGTTAGATGAACCTTTCTATGTAGAAACAGCCATTGGTATGTCCACTAAGGTAACTGAGGTGGTTGAGGATTGCATGATTGAGTTAGAGGATTGTAAGTTCCCTGCTAGGTCGCATGTTATGGCCTTAGGAGGTTTCGATGTGGTGTTAGGCATGGATTGGTTAGCTAGCTATGAAGCCAATATAGTATGTAGTAAAAAGATAATTCGTCTAACAGCGCCCGATGATAGTTCTGCTATGGTTCGTGGAGATAAGGTGTGCTGTGTACCAAAGGTCGTGTCGATGATCACAGCCGAAAAGTACTTCAGGCGTGGGTGTAGCGCTTACTTGGCCTATGTAAAAGATGTGGATGCACCAAAACCACAATTATCAGACGTGGCGGTAGTGCACGAGTTTCCAGACGTCTTTCCTGAAGACCTGACCGGTGTGCCGCCTGACTGCGAAATCGAATTCCAGATTGATTTGCTACCAGGAGCACAACCTGTCGCTATAGCACCATATCGATTAGCTCCTTCGGAGATGGTAGAACTGAGGGACCAGTTGCAAGATTTACTGAGTAAAGGCTTCATCCGACCGAGTATCTCTCCATGGGGTGCTCCGGTTTTATTCGTCAAGAAGAAAGATGGTAGCATGCGGATGTGCATTGACTATCGCGAGCTCAATAAGCTGACTGAAAAGAATCGGTATCCATTACCAAGGATCGACGACCTGTTCGATCAACTTTAGGGTGCCAGCTGGTTTTCAAGGATAGACCTGCGGTCTGGTTACCACCAATTGAAGGTGAAAGAACAAGACATTCCTAAGACAGCGTTCCGTACACGTTATGGACATTACGAATTTCTCGTCATGTCCTTTGGTTTAACCAACGCGCCAGCTGCTTTCATGGACCTCATGAATAGGGTATGTCGACCAATGTTGGATAAATCGGTGATAGTATTCATCGACGACATCTTGATTTATTCAAAAAGTGAAGAGGAACATGCCGATCATATTCGAGAAGTATTGGAGACACTCAGAAATGAGAAGTTATATGCTAAGTTCTCTAAATGCGCATTTTGGCTTCGAGAAATTCAATTTCTGGGTCACGTGGTTAATCCCGAGGGGATCAGGGTGGACCCTGCGAAGGTTGAAGCGGTGATGCAATGGGAACCTCCAAAGACGCCATCCGAGATTCGCAGTTTCTTATGTCTGGCAGGCTACTATAGGAGATTTATCCAGGATTTCTCCAAGATAGCTTCTCCTTTGACAAAGCTGACCTGGAAGGACGTGAAGTATGAATGGGGTACTGCTCAGGTGAACGCCTTCCTAGAACTGAAGATGAGGTTAACTCAAGCCCCTGTCTTGACGTTACCTGAAGGGAACAAGGATCTAGTAGTCTACTCGGATGCCTCATATGCAGGATTGGGTTGCGTGTTGATGCAACGAGGGAAGGTGATAGCCTATGCCTCTAGACAATTAAAGGTCAACGAGCCCAATTATCCTACCCATGATTTAGAGTTGGCTGCGGTAGTGTTTGCATTGAAGATTTGGAGGCACTACCTGTATGGAGTGAAGTGCACCATCTTCACTGATCATAAAAGTCTGGAGTATTTTTTCGAACAAAAGGAACTCAATATGAGGCAGAGGAGGTGGTTGGAACTGATCAAGGATTATGACTGCGAAATTCATTATCATCTAGGCAAAGCCAATGTGGTTGCTCACGCCCTTAGCCGAAAAGGACGACCCGAACCAATTCGGGTGAGGGCTTGCCAGAAAATCATGACGCCTAATGTCATGAAACAAGTGAGGGAGTACCAGGATGAGGCATTAAGAGAGGATAGAGTCAAGTCTGAAAGGATGAAAGGACAAGTGTCAGACTTGGGGGGAAACACCCTGGGTGTTAGAACCCGATCTGGGAGAATGTGGATCCCTCTCTATGGGGATCTGAGGGAGAAAATCATGGATGAGGCTCACAAACTCGATACTCCATACACCCCGGTGCCACGAAAATGTATCAGCATCTAAAGAAAGATTTCTGGTGGCCGGGAATGAAGCGAGACGTGGCTAAGTGCGTGAGCAAGTGTTTGACTTGCCTGCAAGTGAAGGCAGAGCACCAAAAGCCATATGGGAAGATCCAGCCTTTGGATATCCCTCAATGGAAATGGGAACACATCACAATAGACTTTATCACGAAGCTACCTCGCACGGCGAGGGGAAGCGACGCAATCTGGGTGATTGTTGACCGTCTAACAAAGAGCGCCCATTTCCTACCAATTCGTGAAACGTATTCCTCTGAGAGGTTGGCAGAGCTATTTATCAAGGAGATCGTGGCTCGTCACGGCGTGCCAGTGTCTATCGTTTCAGATAGGGACACGCGGTTTACGTCCAAGTTCTGGAAGAGGTTTCACGACTCAATGGGGACTAGACTGCATATTAGTACGGCTTACCACCCCCAGACGGATGGTCAGTCGGAAAGAACGATCCAGACGTTAGAAGACATGCTACGAGCATGTGTAATCGACTTTGGAGGAAGTTGGGATGAGAACTTACCGTTGGCAGAATTCTCCTATAATAATAGTTATCATGCCAACATTGGTATGCCACCTTACGAAATGTTGTACGGTAGGAAGTGCAGAACGCCCGTGTGTTGGGGTGACATCGGGCAAAAGGAATTGGGGAGTCTTGAAGTAATTGAGGTCACAACTGAGAAGTTAGATAAGATTAAGGCGTTCATGAAAGCTGCAAAGGACCGCCAGAAGTCTTATGCTGATAAGAGGCGTAGGCCGATAGAATTTGAAGTTGGTGACAAGGTTATGCTCAAAGTATCGCCCTGGAAAGGGATCATCAGGTTTCGAAAAAAGGGAAAGTTGAGCCCAAGATTCATAGGGCCATTCCGTATTATTGCAAGGGTAGGAGAAGTGGCCTACAAATTAGAACTACCTGATGAGTTGAGTGGAATTCACCCTACGTTCCATGTATCTCATCTCAGGAAATGTCTTGCAGATAATGATGCAGTTGTACCCTTAGAAGACATTGAAGTCGATGAACGGCTGAATTATGTAGAGCAGCCGGTGGCCATCCTTGATTGGAAAGAGAAGCACTTACGGAATAAAGTGGTTCCACTAGTACGAATACAGTGGAGACACAGAAAAGGACCCGAATCTACGTGGGAGACTGAGGAGGAGATGAGGAAATTTTACCCTCAATTGTTTGGTGACTGACAGGTTTCGAGGACGAAACCTAAATAAGTGGGGGAGACTTGTAACACCCCGAAAAGTCGAAACGAGTCATTAAGGATAATGGGCTTACTTAATGGGTATTTAATAAAAGAGGGAAATGGGTTATGGGCCAAATTGGGTTTATGGGCAAGAGCCTAAGTGATTAAGGCCCATAATCAGCCCTTAACCTACCTAAATCAGCCTCTATCTCCATCATTTGAACCCTAGCTCCCAAAATTCATAGAGAGAGAAAGTAGAGAGAGAAAGTGAAGAAAACTCAAGATTTGAAGCTTCCAAGGTTAAGAGATTGAAGATCTAGGTGTTGGAGCATCAAGACCTAAGAAAGAAGCAACAAATCTGGGTAAGAATCGACCTCTAAGCCCTTCTGTAGATCAAACCCGGATTCTAGGGTTTTGGGTTTTGAAAAGTTGCAAAGAATCGCATAAAGGTCACATTTTTACATATGAAAACATGTATAAAGCTTAGATTTAGCCTCATGGATGATAAACTAAGAGATTGGACGTAAAAAGTTATGATTTTGGGTTAAAAACGGCCTAGTTCGTATTTTTTATACGATCTACGAAACTGCATATGCATCCAGCGAAATTCCATATTCAATCAGCGAAACTATGAGGACTTCCTGCGAAACTATAGTTTCGCAGGTAGTTTCATAGACATGGTTTTCCAACGAAAGTTGGGCGAAACTGGCAGCGAAACTGGAAACGAAGATGCCATCGAAACTGCCAGCGAAACTGCTGGTTAAACTAGCAGCGAAGCTGTTGGCGAATTTAGCTGCGAAATTGCTGATCTTACAGCGAAATTAGCAGCGAATTTAGGCAGAAATTAACCCTTTTGAGTGTTAGCTTATCTGCAGGCTGTGTAGAGTGACCCTAGCCTTGTAAGCTTAGCCTAGAAGTTATTCGTGGTATCCTGGTGAGTTCTAGATCCCCTATTTATAAGTTTTCCATGTTTTGGGGCTATTATGAATACTGATTAACCCAGCCAAGGGCGTTGCCCCTTGGACCCCACTAGGGGCTGCTGCCCCTAGGACCCTGCTGTCAGGGGCTGCCGCCCCCGAACCCCCACTATCCCGCGCCGGGTCGGTTATGTTTTATGATGATTAGTACTTGGTATGTTGTGTACTTAATAAATTAAGTATTATATAGTAAAGTGGAAGGTGATATTAATGAATAGTGAAACTTAATGAATGTTACCTCTGGGCCCGTTTGATGATGAAAAGTCTTGCAAGCACTATGATAGACTTCACTTATGTGAGTCTGATGTATGATGATGGATCTGTATTCATGAGCGTGCTATGTTCCTTGTAGTGTGGATCAACTGTCGGGGGTTAGCTACCGTATTCATGTGTACCAACAGGGATTGGCATTTGTTGTCAATCAACATGGAGCTCTTGCTTTGTGCAATCTCGTTTATGATGAAAGTAAAAGATAATGAAAGAATGAAAGATAATGAACATGCTTATTATGATGCAAGTAATGTTATGTACTATGTTGTATGCATGGTCATTATATGAAGGATAAAGTTTAGATTTTCTTATATTATTTAAAACTAGAACTCACTCAGCGAAGCTGGCTTTTATGCATAATAGTTGGCAGGTAAGTGCTGATGCTGAGGATGGCACACGGAGCTACTTGGGGAGCTATGGATGGCATTCCTATTTATGAAATCTTTATTGTAATTTAAGAACAAGTAATATGTTTTGTTTGCAATTAAAGGACAAATGTATGACTACGATATGGTTTCTAAGTTTTAAATGAATGTCTAATTATTTCCGCTGCAATGTTTTGTTATTAAACTGATTTTATGCACTGACCTGAGGCTTGGCATCTCTTATAAATAGGGAATCTAGAACTGATATCATGTAGGCGACGTGTCTATGCTCCAGATATCAGGCGAAACTGAAAGTCAACCATCTCATAGGAGTCAAAAGGATATTTCGTTATCTGAAGGGTACTCCAACACTTGGGTTGTGGTATCCTCGTGACGATGACTTTGAGCTTACAGTGTATAGCGATTTTGATTATGGCGGATGCAAAATGAACTACAAGTCCACTTCAGCAGGATGTCAATTCTTTGGGAGAAGATTAGTCACGTGGCAGTGTAAGAAGCAAACATCGGTTGCTCTGTCAACTTGTGAAGTTGAATACGTTGCTGCTGCAAGCTGGTGTTCACAAATCATCTGGATTCAACAGCAAATGCGGGACTACGGTTTAAAATTCTCTAACACTCCTATATTTGTTGATAATTCTGCTGCTATAGACGTAACTAAAAATCTGGTCCAACATCCTAAAACCAAACACATCGGAATTAAATATCACTTTATACATGATTGTTTTGAAAAGAATTTAATTGATGTTGTTAAAATTAATACAGACTTTCAACGCGCTGACCTCTACACAAAAGCGTTTGATAAACCAAGATAATTATATATGTTAGAGGTCAACGGCGTGAAAATGAAATGTGAAGTGATTCAAAAAGATGACAGTACTTACTCCGACGAGTAGAGTTAGTTTTTGTTTTTTATTTTCTTTTATTTTTCGTATTTTAATTTCCTGTTTCTCTAAAATCCAAAAACTCAAAAAATATTTTCGGTTTTTAAAATATTAGGGGGAGAATAGGGTAGAGTAGTATTAAATTAGATGTTTTAATTTCAGTGCTACTGATTAAATGCTTATGGAAAGTGATAGTACACGGGGAACAGATTATTTGGGACTTCAAAAATTTGAATGATTAAGATGCAAAATTCAAAGTATAAATCTGAGAAGTCTAAGCAAAATAAAAGGAAAAATGATAGTAAAACTAGTATGCTAATAAGGTAACATAGAGAAAGTAGACCAAGAGGTTGCAAGTTCATTATATGATGTGTCGGTACATTCAACACAATAGATGAGTAGACCTCATTGGTGACTTAAATTCAAACTAAATTGTTCAACTTGCTGTGGGTTCCCTTCTTATCCATGGTTAACACAATCAACGTAGTTCCAATAAGGGGTGACGAGCAAACAAACGCCACAAATGTGTGCGAATGACCATAAAAAGAGCAAAGCACGAAAAAATGTGTAAGCGCTATCAAGCTGATAATAAATGTTGTTGGTGTGCAAAAAGAAAAAAAATGCTCTCACAAGAAGATAGGTTGTGTGCCTCTCTGCTGTGCGATGGCACTGACCTGAGGATAAGCATAACCTAAATATTTTAGAATTCATTGTTGCTTGCGCCTCTCTGCTGTGCGATGGCACTGACCTGAGGCTTGGCATCTCTTTGAAAGCTCTTAGAATAGTTTCTTCTTGTCAAACTACCCGTAGACCGCTCATAAATCTCCTGAGGAATGTTGATTACCATATAAGTGTCGGATCCACAAATGGCCGTTGAAATAATTAAACCTTTATTCATCACCAATGTGTGTCAAAAATCAGTGTATGAATTTAAAAGGACAAGTATACTGACAATCATCGTGGCTGCAATTCTTGAAAGTCAAAATTAGTTTGTGCATCTTATAGCTCTAGTATGATTTCCTAAACTTGCTAATGAATCTCGATAAAACCAAGAATCTAGCATCAAAAAATTTTGGTAACATGTCCCAAATGATTCTGGAATACCTGTATGATTCTAAAATGAATCGTACCAGAAATGATTAACTGGAATTGAAGCTGTGATGTCCATGAAGTAAAATCAATTAGAATTATTCTAATAGGTCGTATTTCATCCCTAATCAAAAATACAAAAATATGTCTTGTAATTGTTCTTAATTTCAAAGTTGTTCTGTTTAGTTTTAGTAAATTGTAATGTAAGAGTCGGACTCAACAACTCGTCGTAATCTGGGGTCACTCACTAAAAGGGTCACGTCTGAGGTGACCAATGGGGTTTTAAAATGTAAAAGGATCACGTCTGAGGTGATCAACAGTTTTTTCTAAGTTAAAATGGTCATGTCTGAGATGATCTTTGCTCGAAATGTTTTATCAATTGTTAAAAGGTCTAAGTACCAAATGGTCAAAAGTCAAATCATAAGTATGAGCCATTCGCACGACTGGACCATGAGTATGGACCAGTCGTACGATTGACCATACGTATGAGCCCAATCGCACGACTAAACCACACGTATGGACCAGTCGTACGATTGGACCATACGTATGGGCCAATCCATACGATTGGATCATCAGATTGGACAAATCGCATGAATGAAGGTGACCGAATGAGACAGTCGCACGACTGACACCTAGTCGTATGACTGAAAGTGACCGACTGTGCCAGTCGCACGATTGACCCTCAGTCACACGAATCAAGTATGCGACTATGTTCAGTCGCACGACTGGAAGAAACCCTAGTATATATAGAGGGGGAGTCGGTCGCAGACGCCCATTCACCCCTATCGCTCACTTTATCGCACGAAGTACCGTTACGCTGCCCGATTTATGTTTGACTTTTCTAGACTACTGGTTATTGTGATCTAATGATTTCTTGTGTTTATCCAGGTAGTGTGCGATGCTATTCACTCCAAAGTTCAATCAATTCGTTCCCTAATGATCGAATTTAAGCCCTAAACTTAACCCAGCCTCAGTTTGCCTAAGAAACCTATAAAACTAAGTATATTGTTCAAATAAAAGTTATTAGGTGTTATGTCAGTCATTTGCGAAATTAATGAGTCAAACCACGACGTCTAACATCAAGTTTTGCTCAAAATTTGAATTTGAATGGAAAAATAGTCGGTAATGCGAATGGACACCCTGATGAACTTCAATCGCACGACTGAGCTGGGCGATTGGCTCAATCGCACGACTGAACCATGCATATGAGTTCAGTCGCACGACTGGTGTAACGCATGGAATAGCATACGACTAAGCCTAGTCGCATGTTTAGTCGTACGTATGAGCTCATTCGCACGACCAGATCCCAGTCGCACAGTTCATTCGCACGACATAACAAAAGATTTCAAGTCCAATGAATCAAATTGTTACTAATTGACACACACTAATGTTTATTTACATTGTGTAACAGATGGCGAGTCGTTGGACTATGAGCACAAAGCATAACATTTGTGCTCATCTGGATCTGACCTCCCGGAACGCGGTTGATTTCTCGGGCATTATTACATGCTTACGGAGATCAAGATCTTCCGTGCTATATCGACTCCGTGCAGTCCGTACCTTTCAGTTCAGCAGGCTTTCTGGGAAAGCGCGGTTGTCGACAGGTCCTTAGAGCCCCACTGCATCAGGAGCTCCATTTTTGGTCACGCTATAGAGATCACTGAGGACGATCTCAGGACAGTCTTGGAGTTTGGGGATGATGCTGACTGCCCTACACGACTACACCCACTGACTGTACAAGGTTGTTTTCTGCGGGCCAAGTACTCGGGGGATATCAACGCATGTGTGCTCAACAAGAGCAACCTGTGCCCCCAATTTAAGTACTTAGCCCATGTGCTGCTTAAGTGCATTGCCTCAAGGAAGGGAGGCTTTGATGAGCTATCTGATCAGATTCAGAACACCTATGTGGCGTTGGTGCTGAACCATCCGTTCAGCTTCTCGAGGATGATCTTCACCTACGTGGTGGAGAACATCGATGAAAAGGGCAAGGAGGGATTTTGCATGTACCCTCGCTTTATGCAGATGATTAATACTAATCTCATTCAATCTCCTAATGGGGAAATCCAAGATATTTATACCTCTATCCTATGTGAACTGAAATCTTACATAGAGAAAAAAGCCCGCGTTCGAGCCCTCCCTTCTTCCACATTGTTCGAAGAGTAACTAGGACCAATTTAGTCACGTTTTCATGTTCCAATTGAGCACTTTCCGTCTTTTATTATTCTCAAAGGAGAAGATTATTCTCTTTACTAGAAGAAAAGGTTCTCGATTGATTCAAAGGGATAGAGGAAGAGGAAAAAAGATTTGATTCACTTTCAGAACCTCTTCGTCGATTCCTAACCTTAATAGCTTATTCGTTGCCAAAGGAGAAGGAGGATGCCATGGTGCTTGAGGTGATGGATGATACCACCTTAGCCAGGATGAAGGTGTACAGGGGGAAGCAGGTGAAACCCCCTGTCAGGCGACTGTTTGGGCATCTGGCCCGTGAGGATTATGTGGCGCCAGCTCGGAGGAAGTGGCGCCATGATGACAGTGACTTAGACACTGAGCAGATTGTGCTCCCCACTGATGATTCTGACGATGATGATAGCGGTGATGGTGGAGATGCTGGCCCCACCTAATCGAGGGCCACTACTACTGATATGATATCCCCATCATCCACCCGAGGAGGAGTAGAGACTGCGGGATTCCATCAGGACTTCCGACCTGATGAGGAGGAGGAGTCGGATGAGGAGCCGTTTACTCGAACGATGGGCAGCAAGGTCGTTGCCACCGAGCGAGGGATTCGGGCGGTTGGTGGATGCCCGGGCGAGTCTGGGGAGACTACGACTGATCCTACCTACACCCTAAGCCAGCCCAGCATCCCAGCGGGAGCATCCTCCTCGAAGGGTTCGAGGAAAAAGAGGATGGCTCAGCCCCACGGGATGAAGCCCAAGAGACGGAGGTACACGTTGATCACTACCTCTTCCCCCACTGCCACCACAGCTACCACCACCACTACCTCACTCACCACCACTACTACCACTCCACCCACCATTACTACCACACCTCCACCTTTCACTACTACCACTCCACCCACCATTACTACAACACCTCCACCTTTCACTACTACCACTCCACCCACCATTACTATCACACCTCCACCTTCCACTACTACAGCCACCCCTCCACCATATACACCTATGCCACCACCCATCTACACTATAGCCACCACCACTACCACCACCCACAGAGCAGGGACCTCATCCCAGGTCCTACTGACCTTTGGATCCTCTCTCCCCACAGTTGGGTTAGAGGAGTAGCTGGCCAATCTTAACCGGATTGTGCTTAAGCTGCTGGCTACGATGAGCAGCGAGCTACTCAGCTCAATCAGCTGATGGATCTCACTGTCTCCCAGGCTCGGGAGATAGCTGAGCTTCGTGAGCAGTAGACCTCGTCCGTACAGAGGATACAAGATCTCGAGGTGAAGAACAAGAAGTTGATGTTGAGGCTCAAAGGCTCTAAAGATGACCCTCTCAAGATCAGAGAGGGAGATGATGATGGTGGTGATGACGATGATGATGAGGATGTGGATGAGGATGATGATGAGGATGAGACAGAAGAAGGAGGTGATGATGGTGCAGGAGAGGAAGAGGGAGGAGATGATGAGGAAGGAGATGATGCAGCTGCATCGGCTGCCACACAAGCTAGAGAAAGACGCACCAAGAAGGCGCAGGATCAGTGAGCCTCGTCCTCAGCCCCGGCTGCAGAAGAGCCCATGATTCAGGATAAAAGTAATGTTTAGATGTTTATGTATTTTTAAATATTGTGTAATTGAATCATGTATTAACTTATGTAATTAATGTTTATATATATTTGATATTTAATTGTCTTGATTATTGACAAATGATTGTTGTGTTAAATATTTAAATCAAGCAGATCAACCATCTCAGCAAGACGAGTATGATGTTGCTCCCCTATAGCAAATCAAGTCTCAATTCACTATGATACTTGATTTGCAAGGTATTGTCAGGAGGTCTGTGACTTATACTCCCGAAGAAGGAGAAATAATTCATGATCTTACTAATGAGCAACTTGTGGAGATGTTTCGGCTAAATCAAGATGAAATTGTTAAGGATGCCTCTACCGTTGATGTGACTAGTGATGAAGAGCTTAATGATGTGGACGAAATAGAGATTGAAGACGTCACAGCCCAGCATTATCCAGAATATACTGATCAAGAGGGAAATGTGGTTCCTAACTTTGTGGTACTCTTGAAAGTGGTACATATGACAGTCTGGATACGATGGAGAAGGAGGAAGAGAAGTCAAAAGGCCAAGCCCAAGACTTGGATGCCGATGTTGAAATAAAGAAGCCCGAATGGGCGGCTTGTTTTTCCAGAGATCCGGGCCCAACGCACTACTCTAAAGTCGAGTGCCTACACCAAGCTCTACAAAGTGAAGAAGCATCTAAAGGTGTCAGGAATGATTATAGCGTGTGTTGGAGCTGGAAAAGATAGTCTATATTATCAACACAGTGAAAGTCAACCAAAGTCAACGTCACGGTCAAAGTCAACAAAAGTCAAACCCGACACGTTCGAGACGAGGAACCAAGACGAGACGTTGAAGATTTAGATGACTAGGAGTTTTATTGTAATAAATATATTTTGTGTCAACAAAATATATTTTACTGTCTTTGAGTCATGTTTTAGTCTAAATATATAGTCTAGGGGGTTATGTGTAAATATGGAAACTTAAACTAGACTATAAATAGCCTAATTGTAATTAGAATTAGGTTAATGGTTGAATGACCAATTGATTGGGTTTCCACTTTGTAAAATCATATGCAATCAATATAGATCAAAGGGGGTTTTATTGTGATTATCATTGTTTGATCCATAATTCTTCATGTTATTTGATTCAAGTGTGTATCCTGGATTTACAATTTGGTATCAGAGCCTTAGTGCTCTTGATTTGTTGAGTTTTTGTGGTTTTGGTCAATATCTAGTTTCAATCAATTTTCATTGGATTATCAGCTGTTTTTGGGATGGAAATTGATTGAATTATGCTTGTTCTTGATTGAGGAAGATTCTACAATCATCAGATCTCAAATTCATTGAGTTTTGGATGATTTCAGATTGATTTTGAGGTGAAAAAGGGTTTTGAGATCGACCAGCGAAATTACTGTTCTTACTGCGAAACTGTCATCTTCATTCAGCGAAATTATGAGTTATCTTGGATCAGAAGTTGTTTTCTAGAGTTTCAGCGAAAGTATTTCCTTGAACGAAAGTTCAGTAGTGTTTTTGACCAATTATCAAGCGAAAGTGCTGCCGAATCTATTTCTGAACGAAAGTTCAAGCTTGTTTCCTGCGAAATTAGCAGCGAAACTAAGCAATTGTTGTCTCTGATTCAAGCGAAAGTGCTGCTGAAATTGCAAGCGAAAGTGTCTGTGCTTGCGAAAGTGTCTGCGATAGTATTGTTTCAGCGAAACTGTTAGTCAAGTCACCTCTTTCAGCGAATTTGTTAGCGAATTTGTCAGCGAAATTATCAATCTTTCTGCCGAAACTATCATGTCGAAATTAACTACTCTTACACTTGCGCATCTTGAAAGTGTTGCTCCTAATAGACCTCCAAGACTCATTAATGGAGATAATTTTGAAGATTGGAAGAGATGTCTCAAAGCTTTCTTTTTCTACACAGATCATAATCAATGGGAATCGATTATTTCAGGTCCTCATATACCTACGGTTACGGTTGGTGATGTCGTTTCTCAGAACAAAGATCCATCTTCTTATACTGAAAGAGATCTGAAACTGAATGATCGTGATCAAAAAGCTTTTGGTGCTCTAACTCTCTGCTTGGCTCCAGACATCTACAATCGTTTTGCAGAGCATAAAAATGCTAAATCCCTTTATGATGCTCTCTGTGAATTCTTTGATGGGAATGCAGATCTGGTGAAAGACAAGAGTATTCAAGCTGAAAAGGAGTTCAATTCGTTTGTGGGATACAAGAATGAAAGTTTGACAGATCTTACAAATCGTTTCTTAACCGTCTCAAGCACTCTGAAGAAGTATGATGAAAGACTCTCAAACAGTGAACAAGTTAACAGGCTTCTCGATTCTCTTCCACCACAGTGGAGTCTTCAAGTGAGGATGCTCAAACAAGAAAGAGGTTTTACAGATTATAAGTTGATGGATATCATTAACAAGTTGAAATCTTTTGAGTTGGATATGAAAAGAAGAGAATTTAACCAGACTATGATGCCCACACCTGGTTTTTCTCAAAATGCTGCTTTGTTGTCATCCGCTGCAAACTCTCACATTCAAAATCCAATTCAAGGAGGGAGCAATACAAGTAATTTCTCAAGTGGTAGTAATCATGTTGGAAAAGAATTGGGAAATTCTAAGGTGAATGCTGAAACTACAATTCCATCTGAAACAATGGCTCTATTTCGAATGTTTGTTCAGAGCTATGAAGCTCTTGTTGCTGGTGAATTGAAAGGTAAAGGAATGACTATGGAGGATATGTATCAGGTTGATCCTGATGATTTAGAAGAAACTGACATTCAATGGCAAATGGCAATGTTAACTTTAAGAGCCCGGAGATTCATGGAAAGAACAGGAAGAAAGAATTTTGGTGGTCAATCATCAACCTCAAAACTAGGATTTGATAAGTCAAAATTGAGGTGCTTTAATTGTAAACAATTGGGACATTTTAAACGTGAATGTCCATTACCAATTGTCACAGATCCTAGTAACACTGGAGTACCAAGATTGACAGCAGAGAAAGTAAAGGAAGAAGGAAATTCAAAAAAGGAGTCAGCCTTGATTTCAAATTTTGACTGGAGTGCAGAGGTGGAAGAAACAAGATCTGAAATAAATCACGCGTTAGTTGCTGAGATTGTGGAAAGTGATGAGATGGAAGTTGATAAAGATGGATTTGTGTTGTTTAAAGAATTCAAAGGAGAGAATGAACCTTCAGTAAAGGAGAAAGAAGAGAAGGCAGATGGAGAGAAGAAAGAGGAAATTACAGATTCAAATGAAGAAAGAAATTCAAAAGCTGCGAAAGGAAAAGAGAAGGATGATGCGGCTGCTACTGTTGAGGAAAGGAAATCAAGTACTCCAGTATGCATGTGCGATAAAGCTTTAGCTGCCGAAAGGATGGTAATGGGACTTCCTTATGAGGTAATACAGGATATGTGTTCATCTGCTTGCAAAATTAGACTTTTTGGGGTTTATAAGGCTAATCGTTTGTTAATTGATAATGAAAAGGATTTAAAACGAGTTAATGATGAACTTAAAATGAATGAATCAAAATATTTTGTGAAATTAAATGAGGCTTTAAAAGAAACTGATCATTTAAAAGAATTGTTTTGGAAAGGAATGTAGAGGTTAATACTTTGACTGAACGGGTTGCTCTTGCTGAATTTGAAGCAAGCAAACTTCAGTCAAAGTTAGATAAATGGACTATTTCTGGAATGAAACATGATGATCTTTGTAAATCTCAACGGGGAGCAAGAATTAAAACAGGTTTGGGTTATGAAAATGTACAGGTTTATCCTCCTCCTAGTACATACTGTTATTCTCCTATGCCTGTTCCTCATCCTTCTAATGATTTAATCAAATCAGATACTGACAGTATGTCTGCAGGTTTAGTTGGGAATAACTCTAAGTACATTCGTGAAGACTACGACTATGGACCAACTAGTGGGCTTGGATGCACTAGTTCTAGTACACCTGAAAATCAGCAGTCTGTTTTAGATAATAAGTCTAGTTTAAATTCAGTGTTTGTTTCTAGTTCAAATGTAACAGACTTGAATGTCTCATGTTCTCTTGATTGTTCTATTTCATCTTGTACTTCAAATCATGATAGTGATGATTTTTGTTCTGGTAATGAATGCAATGAATCTGATGTTTCTCCTAAAACAACTGAGCAAATTAAAATTAATTCTTTCGAAAAGTTCTTTTCTCAACCTATTCCATCTTTCATACCATTAAATATGACATCTTCAGAAAAATGCAATTCGTCTTTATCTGAAACTGGTACCAATGGTACGAGTTTTACTGATTTGTCAGAAGAATCAAGTTCTGATTTTGTAAAGAATAACTCTGATTCAAATAAACAAAAACATCATGAGATGTATGAGACATTCAGTGATGTTGATTCTTAGTTTGTCTGAATGTGATGAGGAGATTATTATTGATCCTATTTTTACCTCATCACATCATCGACCTAGATTCAAACATCATTGTTTCAGGTGTGGTGAAGAGGATCATCTTATCAAAAATTGCCCTTTGATTGAAAGATCCTCTAATAGGAATTGTTTTGGGAATAAATTGACAAAATTGGTTAATAATTTCTTTCATAAAAAATCAGCTTCTTTAAAAACAAAAGTTGTTCAATCTTGGGTCCCTATTGCTCCTGGCTAAATGATTTGTTCATTCATTTCAGGGATCTTCTTCAAAGATTGTACACAGTCTGTGGCATGTTGATAGCGGCTGTTCCAAGCATATGACGGGATTAAAGGATTTGTTGACCAATTATCGGATTATAGATGGAGGATATGTGGCATTTGCTGGAGATAAGAAGGGTGGAAAAATGATTGGACAAGGAGAAGTTACCAATGGTTCTCTTACTCTAGAAAAAGTCAACCATGTTCCTTAATTGGCATTTAATCTTCTGAGTGTCTCTCAAATTTGTGATAAAGACATTCCTGTTCTATTTAAATCTGACGAATGTTTATTTTTAAAATCAGAGATTGCTATTCCGGAGGATTTATTTCTCATGCGTGCTCCAAGGAAACATGATACATATCTTCTTGATATGAATTCTAATGAGTCAAAGGCTACTGCAACTTGTCTTCTCTCAAAAGCATCAACCTCTGAGTCACTTTTGTGGCATCGTCGCTTAGGCCATGTCAATTTTAAGATAATCAATAAATTAGTAAAGAACAATCTTGTTAGAGGACTTCCTTTAAAAGATTTTTCTGTTACTGAAAAATGCATGGCATGTGCCAAAGGGAAACAACATAAGAAACCTCATAAGCCCAAACTTTTAATAGCATTTCAAGTCCTCTTGAGTTGTTACACACTGATTTATTTGGGCCAATTAGTGTTAAATCAATTGCTAAAAAATCTTTTTGTCTTGTTGTTACAGATGATTTCTCACGTTATTCATGGGTGAGGTTTCTTGCACATAAAAGTGAAGTTGCAGAGGAATTGCAGAAATTAATCATTTCTATTGAATCAGTCAGTAAGAAAAGAGTTATGGGTTTAAGAAGTGACAACGGCGCTGAATTTAAAAATCAGATTCTTGATTCATTTTGTGCTCAAAAAGGGATTGTGAGACAATTTAGTGCTGCAAGAACACCCCAGCAGAACGGTATTGCAGAAAGAAAGAATCGCACTCTTGTGGAAGCTGCTCGTACAATGTTGATAGAATCATCATTACCGATTATTTTCTGGGCTGAAGCTGTTAATTGTGCATCTTATGTTCTAAACTGGGTGCTAATTGTGAAAGATAAAGTGAAGACTCCTTATGAACTTTTTCATAAGAGGAAGCCACTAATTGATTTCTTTCGCCCATTTGGTTGTTCTTGTACTCTTCTGAATACTCAAGCTCAAAAGACAAAATTTGGTGCTGTTTCTGACGAGTGTTATTTTGTTGGATACTCTTCTTCACAAAAGGCATGCCGAGTTTATAACAAGAGAACACGTATTGTTCAAGAGTCATTCTATGTTGATTGGCAGAAATCCAATCCTTCTGAAGTGAAATCTGAACCTGCATGGTTCTTTGATTCCGATACTGTGTTCAATTCATTTAATTTGCCAGTTTTCGATGATGATACATCAATTCCAAGTACTCAAACGAATATTATTCCATCATCTTCATCGTCTGTTCCATCCATCCCACAAGTAAATGATGCTGTTTCAACTGATGTTAGCTCATCGTCTCCAATGCCTGATCAAGCTCCATTATCTGATTCTTTATCTCCTACATCTCCTACCTTACCTGATTCAACACCTGTCATTGATACACCTTCATCTACTCTTTCTCCGGCAATGGCTGATACTTCTTCAACTATCTTTCCTTCTTCAAGTGATTATAAAACTTTGAAAGATCATCCGCTTGATAATGTGATTGGATCTGTTTCTGATGGTGTTCGCACGCGAAGTCAATCCGGTTTGATTAATGTTTGTCTTTTCTCATGCTTTATTTCTCAAATTGTTCCAAAAAATGTTCATGCTGCTCTACAAGATCCTTGTTGGGTAGAGTCTATGCAATTGGAACTTCAACAGTTCAGAAAGCTTAAAGTTTGGACTTTAGTTGATTTACCTCCCAACAAATATCCAATTGGTACAAAATGGGTATTTAAGAACAAACCAGATGATCGGGGTGTGGTGGTGCGAAACAAATCTAGACTTGTAGTGCAAGGCTTTGCTCAAGAAGAAGGAATTGATTATACAGAAGTCTTCGCTCCAGTTGCTCGTCTTGAAGCAATCCGAATATTTCTTGCTCATGCTGCTCATAAACAGTTCAAAGTGTACCAGATGGATGTGAAATGTGCTTTTCTCTACAGAGACATTGATGAAGAGATATATGTGTGTCAACCACCAGGCTTTGAAGATCCTGATTTTCCTGATAAAGTGTATAAGCTTGATAAATCTTTGTATGGCCTTCATCAAGCACCCAGAATCTGGTATGAGACTCTTACGCAATATCTTCTAAGCAATGGTTATTCTCGTGGTACCATTGATATGACCTTATTTAAAAGGGAGGTGAATGGTGAAATGATCTTTGTTCAAGTGTATGTCGATGATATTATTTTTGGATCCACAAACTCTCAATTGTGTAGAGAGTTTGAAGAAGTGATGAGCCAAAGGTTTGAAATGAGTATGATGGGTGAAATATGCTTCTTTCTTGGCTTGCAAGTTGAACAACAGAAAGAAGGAATTCTTATTCATCAAGAGAAGTACATTAAAGATATTCTGAAGAAATTTAAGATGGATGATGCGTCTACTGAGATGACTCCTTTTACTGCTCAGACCTGTCTCACTCTAGATGAAAATGGAAAACCAGTTGATCCTCATCTCTTTCGGTCTATGATTGGCTCTCTCATGTATCTTACTGCAAGTCGTCCTGATATCACTTTCGCTGTTGGTTACTGTGCTAGATATCAGTCGGCTCCAAAGGAATCTCATGACAAAGCTGTCAAACGAATATTTTGTTATCTCAAAGGATCGTCTCGTCTCGGACTGTGGTATCCTTATGGTGGAAATTTTGATTTACATGCTTATTCTGATAGTGATTCCAATGGTTGCAGGTTAAACAGAAAATCTGTGTCTGGAGGTTGTCAATATTTGGGAAATTGTCTGGTATCCTGGCAGAGCAAGAAACAAACTACTGTTTCTCTTTCTACAGGGGAAGCTGAATATATTGCTGCATCTAGCTGCTGCTCTCAAGTTCTCTGGATCCAACACCAAATGATTGATTATGGAATTAATTTCCTTCATACACCTTTATTCTGTGGCAATGAGGCTGCCATTGGAATTTGCTAAAAATCCCATTCATCATTCTCGCACAAAGCATATTGAAACCCGAATTCATGCGATTCGTGATGCTCAGGAGAAGGGTTTCATTAATATTATTCCCATCGATACAAAAAATCAAAAAGCTGATCTTTTCACAAAAACTTTTGATAAACCTTGTTTTTATGAATTGATTTCTATGCTTGGGTTAATATCTTTTTAAATTTTCATTTTCTATTTCTTTGATAATAATTAAAAAAAATTAAAAAAAAACATAATAAAAAAATTAAGTTAAAATTCATTTATAATTATAGAAATATGAAAATAAAAAATTTGGGGGAGTAATATCATTATTCTGAGATCGGATTTAACATGATGAGAAATGATTGTATATTCTCTAAATATTTTTATTTACATGACCTGTAATTCTATGAGAAATGATAGTAACTGTTACTGGATTCTGTTTCACATTAAAATAAAAAGAAATGGATCAGATTCTTTGACGATATGCTTGATAGACTCAGCCTGATGAATGAAGTAGACAACAGCTTTATGATTAAATTAAACTTTATGCTTAAGAATGTCTGGATTTACTCATCATTTTGGCCTGCACGAAAACTGAGTCCCGACAAAAATTGGATTGAGAATTGATCTTTCACCCACCATGATACAAATCATATAAGCCATATCTTTGAGTCATGTCTGGTGTATTTATGTGTCTTGTGTTTGTGCTAATCTCCTCTGCTATACGGAAGTACTGACCTGGAGTGATGATCTCCTCTGCTGTACGATAGTACTGACCTGGAGCTCTCATCGGCACATGATTAAATGGTCATCTCCTTTGTTATACGTGAGTATAGACCTGGAGCTCTCACCATTTTGGTCTAAGTAGTGTCAAATCATCTAAACGATGAATTCATCACAGAATGTAATATTCTGTCAATAATCACTTGCACACTAATGCACAAGCCTTGCTCTGTAAAGATCGTTACAAAATTCAAGAAATCCTGAGGTTGGGTGAGGGTTTTTGCCAAATGATTGTGGGGTCCTAGCATTCTAAAGCATTTAATCAAACCTTAACGAATCATCTTCTGCTTGTTGAAAAAGATAGGGCATGAGTTTAAGTGGACAAACATACCAGCAAACGTTATTGATCTGTTTGACAATTTCAAAAATCATTCAAAGACTGTTATTAGATTCAGTTATCAGTGTGATCTCATTGCTTGTCGATGATTAAATTCATCTTTGTGCTAAAGTATATATTGAGGATGTGATCTCATGATCGATTCAGTTCTCGGTTATAAAACAAATAGAGATAAAAAAAATTGTTATAATAAATGTATATAATAAAAATAAAAAATATAATAAATTTTTAGTTCAAAATTTCTTTTAGGTCTTCCATATTATGCTGTTACAATTTTATCATTTTTCAAGCATTTCACAGAAATTGCGTACAAACGAACACGGATTCGTTTGTTTTTCACACACAGATAAACACGAGTTTATTTTGTTAAAATGAAATGATCTAATTAGAAATGTCGAGATTGTGTTTGAGAATGTGTTTCAGATTTTTGCTGTAAGTGATGGCCGATCATCAGTTGAGCAGTGTACCTGTTCAGAGAACCTGTTCCTCAAGTTTGCAGAAGATACCGAGCTAGGAATCTTCCTCCTACATCTTCTGAAGCACTCGAGATTAGAGATTTGGGAAAGTTGTTCCAATATCCTCACAAAGGATGCACTCAAAAAGGGGGAGCATATAAATAGGGGGAGCTTATGAGATGAATAACTTTTCTCATAAAATTCAAAAAGCTTTAATTTGAAGATCTTTCTACAGTTGATTTCTCGGGGCTGAATTCGTATGAAGACATTGATAATGATAGACTAAGGGGGAGTATTGTTAGAGCTGGAAAAGATAGTCTATATTATCAACACAGTGAAAGTCAACCAAAGTCAACGTCACGGTCAAAGTCAACAAAAGTCAAACCCGACACGTTCGAGACGAGGAACCAAGACGAGACGTTGAAGATTTAGATGACTAGGAGTTTTATTGTAATAAATATATTTTGTGTCAACAAAATATATTTTACTTTCTTTGAGTCATGTTTTAGTCTAAATATATAGTCTAGGGGGTTATGTGTAAATATGGAAACTTAAACTAGACTATAAATAGCCTAATTGTAATTAGAATTAGGTTAATGGTTGAATGACCAATTGATTGGGTTTCCACTTTGTAAAATCATATGCAATCAATATAGATCAAAGGGGGTTTTATTGTGATTATCATTGTTTGATCCATAATTCTTCATGTTATTTGATTCAAGTGTGTATCCTGGATTTACAGCGTGGGCATATTTTGAGGATCTAAATGTCTATGTTGTCAAGAGGGAGAAGGGAATATAGTACTTCAGATACCCACATGATCTGAAGACTCTCCCTGGTTTTGAGCTCAACCAGCTGGCACGCCTAATGTTGTTGTATGCTGACCCGAGAAAGATGTCAGGCTGGTTTGAGGCTGCACTGAGGAAAGAGTACCACACGAGGTGGGTTAACTTTAGACCTCAACAACCGAAGAGGTATATCAGACGATCTGAAGTTGATCCCATTACTGGAAAGCCAAAGGTCGTGCTAAAGTGGAGTCCTTCGAGCACTATGTCTAAGATTCCCTTACGGGAAATGCCACAGGACTTCACTCCACACTTTAAGTGGTGGTACTATGATTGGAGAACAGGTGAAGCGGTCATAGTCTTACAAAAGGACAGCCAAATGGGTCCTATCCAGGTATTTGACACTATGTGGCTGACTAACTTGTCCGCTGACAATGTGTATACTTTATACAAGTGGCCACTATTCTATGACTCGTAGGATATTGTACAAGCCCTCCAGTTCCAGAACGTAATAAGACTCTGTTTCGCATTCGAGCTACATGCCGGAGTTACAAGAGAGGAAAAGTACAAGAAGTTTGAGGAGCTAATGAAGAATGTTGGACAATGATGTAAACTAGGTCCAAGGGGGAGTTTGTTGATACATTTGTACCTAGTTTATGAGCTTAATGTTAAATGTCTTTCATGCCTTACATATATGTAATGAATGAGTTGAATCAAATGAAATATGTGTTTGACGCTTATATTGTTTAATGTTTCATTGTTTATTGTGTCATAACGCATATTGAACTAAGTATATAGGTTTGTGGTTGTTTACATAGTTCTTAGTCAATGATGGTTGACAAATGTGTTTAAACTTAATCTTATGAAGTATTCATGCGAATGGACCATGCTAATGGACCATACGCATGAACACTTCATGCTAATGGACCAGTCGCACGACTGAACCAGGAGACTGGATCAGTCGCACGATTGAGACATAAGATTGGCTTAGTCGCACGACTAAACCTTCAGTCGTGCATATGGAATAATCGTATGATTCAGTCGCACGACTGAACCATACTAATGGTTTAGTCGCACGATTGACAAACCCTAACCTATAAATACCACTTAATTCGTGGAAAAACAAAACACTTGAAGAATTTCGACTCAAAGACGTACCCTAGCCGTCTAGAGACTCTAGAAAACCTGTTCCAACTTCATAGATCGCAGTTGATCGTGTTCTAATCATTCATAATGTTTCTTTAATCTCTAGATTGATCGAAACTGCTTTCTCACTGATTGGATCGCCAATCAGATAGGATTCCGCAGTATTTGATTAGGTATACACGCATTATCAGTTAGTACTCTGTCCGTACACGGTCCTAACAGATCTTCTACTTACTCAAAATATTTGTTCATCCGTAGATCTGCTACTGATGAAGAAACTTTCTTCTTCCGGAAAAGTTCTGCTGATTGTGGTTGCTTTCCCTTTTCTATGGAATATATGTTTACCTCATTTGTAGACGTGCACTTCTCATCAACTTTTGTTGTGGGTTTTTGTTTCTTGTGTAGTTCTTGAAGTCCTTCATTTAACTGAGACATCATGTTTATCAGATTCATCCAAGTCATCACATTCATCAAAGTCAAATTCTGAGACATTTTATTTGACTTATTCTAATTCAGAAGACTCAAATTCACTCACCTCAGAATCATTGTTATTTACCAGTTGATTAGATTTTGATTGAAACTTGGTGCATGGCACAAAATGATTTGACAAACTGTTTGTCATTGTTCAGGTAAAGTTCTATAGTTATCATTCAGAGGGGGTGCAACAGCATTGTATCCCAACCCAGACCTGTTCTTTGAATCAATATGATATTTAATAAATTCTCATATTGCTGAGATGAAAGTTGAAACTTCTGAAGTTTCACTTCAGTTGATGCATGATCAGCCATGGATTTTCTTAAAGAAGTGGTCAGATGCTCAACTTGGGCTTTTAAACTATAATTTTCAAAAACAAGTTTATCCAGATCTTTCTGTAAAGAGTTAATTTTGATTTGATATAGTTTATGATCTCTTACATGAGATTCATTTAAAATTATTGTTTCTTTTACTTTGTCAACCAGTTATTGAGCATGAACTCTATATCTTTCAACTTCCTTAACACATAATGATGAACATAGTCTATCTCTTACATCTCTAGCCATAAGTGGAACTTTGTTCTCCATGTTGGCCATTAGAGTTTGATTCTCTTCAGACACTTCCTTCTCAAACATGCTCTAGTCATAAGTTCCATCTTGTAAAATGATTACTTTTGAATTATTAGGCCCTGCTGATGCATTTGTGGCCGGTGGGGATGAGTTGGTTAGCTGAGGTTGTCTGAAAAGATCTTTGAGATGTTGTTGGTTGATAAGATTGATGTTGATGAGACTGATTTTACTCATTTTGTCTCATGTCAAGAGTTAATTGTTGATTACATTCTTTTGAAAAGTGCCAATAGAGATTGCATTTGAAACATCTCATTTTTGACTTATCAATACCAATTTTAGTTGTTTTACTTGTTGTAGCCAAGTTTTTTTTCTACTCAGGTACCGCTTGGCTCTATATGCAATCATTGTCATTTGTCACTGAAGATCCATTTCCTCTACTACATATGGATGAAGTTCTTCCAGGTCTTGTTGGTAGATGTTGGTAGGTTTTAAAGTGCTACCCAGGTAAGCTTGAAAGCTTGAGCTGAAAGCTGCAAATTTTGCTTTTTGTTCTTCAGAGTCCAGAATCACAGTTATGGGCTCTACTTGATTGGTTTTTGATGAAGACTTTGCTGATGATGTTGATGCATCTTTTCTTTCATAAGGTCTTCCTTTTTCTATTCCTGATTTTCTTTGAGAAAATTTCTTTGAAGGCTTTGAGGCATAAAAACTAACTTCTTCTTCATCTTCACTCAAAGTACAAGAGTTGTCATTATCATCGTTAGAAATAAAAGCACTTCCAGCACTTTTAGTTTCTTTAAAATGATAAGGAGTGAATGTGTTCTCAGACTCTTGTTTCTTGACTTTTCATCCATTTCAAGAGCTTCAACTTTAGAAACCAATGTATCTAAACTAGTGGTTTTGAGATCAAGGGTGTTCTTGAATATGGACACAGTTTGACTGGGTGTGAGAATGATATTCTCAGTTGATTTGAATCAACTAGGATCGAATATGATGATTGAGTCAATGATTATATGGCGAAATCATACCATCATAGAACATTGAATGCAAGAAGTACTCATAAATGCTCTTCGTATTAATTGAAACGGTTACAATGAATGCTTGGGTTTGAGCATTAAACAGTAACAATACACCTTTTGAACATAAGACTAAACAAAAAGACTAAATTACCCCTATACTATTATCTAATATAAGTACAAAAAGTCTTCATCAGTATTTGTTGTTGTCTATCTGCATTAACTAATGCGGATGTGTTGATCTTCATCAGCACTTGTTTTCTTCTATTGCATTAGTGTTTGGTCATCAGTATTGACAAATGTGGATGAACAAACACTTGATGCATTTGTTGATGAGCATCTGCATTAGTAAAAGTGGATGTACAAAATCCTTGTCAGTATTTCTTTGGCTCTCCGCATTTGTTAACGTAGAAGAACAAACACTTGTCAAAATTTGTTCAGTGGCCATCCGCATATACAAATGCGGATAGCCAACACTTGTCTTTTATTGTTGTTGCAGATTCTTCATCTGCATATCTTCTTGGACTTGTGGTATTTCAGCAGAACAACCATCAATCCACCACTTGAATTGGCATGTATGATCCTTTCAGGGTCCAACAATACTCCCCCTAAGGATTATACAGCCTATGTACTTCAAGGGTTTGATGGTGGATGAGGTTGTGAGGATTCTGCTGGGTCTTGTGCAGCAAGAGATGATACTTGTGGTTCTGCAAGTGATGGATCCAAAATGGCCTTTATCATATTGATAAAGTCATTGGCATCATACATCTTTTCTTTATTCAGCACATGAATCTTCATTTGGCTCATAGTGTAGATTGCTTCAATGGCCAGCCTTTTCAATGAGATGGGTTCCCATATTGACACAGTTGATAACCCATCTCTATGAATCAGTAGAGATCCTTCCTTATCCACCTCTAGCTTCACAATGTTCCCAAGTTGCAAAGGAGTCTTCTTCTTCCTCCTCTGCTCCTTCTTGGCTATGATTCTATCATAAGCCAGCTTTAGTATCTTTATGAACTTGAGAAAGTAATGTGTGTCTTCATCTCCTAGTTTGTTGTTTATTTCTTTGAAGTGCCTAATCTATATGTAGTGTATATAGGATTCATCTAGTAATCTCACCTCATATGCACTAAATAGCCTTATTTCAGCACCTTCTTTACCTCCCCACCTCCTTTCAATCACCATCTCATATGTCTTCTCATCATAATAGACATTTGAGATTGGTTTGGAGGAGTGAGTTGCAGCAACCATCTTTTCTTCAAAAATTCAGTTGGCTTCACCTTGAGCTTAGGGAATATCACTTCTTCTGCTGGTTTAGTCTTCTTCTATTCTAGGGGATTCACAAATAACCTATCCTTCCTCATGCAGATAGCCTTAAGAGATTTGAAGTTGTCAATTCTCTTGAACATCTTTAGTATGTCTTCAAACTCATAACCCCTGAACATAGCCTTGTGATTGATGAGCTCCAAATTGGCCAGTTCTTTCAGATCATGAATCTACAGGTAGTTCACTAGAGCAGTATACTCACTGAAGTATTGAACCAACCCTGAGATCTTTTTGATCATGAACATGTTCCAGTCACTATCATACTTCCAGGCAATTATCTTCTGATCAGTCTTGCCCTGGGGAGTAGATACACCTCTGATCATCTCTGTTGTGGTGAGCCCTTCTTGAACTTTTAACTGTGAAGGCTCAGCAAACCACTCAAAATATCTATGTAAAACAGGTGCCAAAGAGTCATGATCTCTATGGGTGAGCTGGATGTCTTGTGCTGATACTCTAATTCTTAGTTTCTTGCTGATAATCTCTTCTTCAAGCTTTTTCAACCTTTCTTTCTTCTTATTTATCAGCCTAAGCATAGCAGCTCTTAGGGAATTTGTCTTCATATTCCCAAGCTTTCTTTTGGTGAAACCTTGTTGAGACAGATAGTCCTTCATTTCCTTATCAGTTATTTTGTAGGGATCATGATACAAGAATTGAGGAGCTTCAGTCTGCTTGGTTGTTGATGTGAATTTAACCATTAGAGATTTGGAAGTTTGAGTCTTTTCTTACTCAGTCTCATATGTAGGGTCCAGCAATTTGTTTAGATTTTCTTCTTCTGCTATCATCCCCCCATAGGTCTTTCCAAATACCTCATCAGGATCATAACCATGATTGATGAGAAACATAGCTTTCACTATCAAATCTGTTTGAGTTTTCTCCATCATCTCATGCACAGTAGATTCAACCTTCAGAGGGCTTTTTCTTGCTATTGGTTCATCAACCACATAGCCTCCCTCTATCTCTCCTGCTTCAAGGTCAATGAATTCGCTCTTTATTTCAGTTGTGCCTCAGCCTGTTCATGTTCATCCAAAAATTCAGCTATAGCTGCAAGGCTGCGGGGATCATCTTTTTGATTTTTCTTCACAGGCTCTTCTTCTTCTATTGGCCTTTTTCCCTTGGCCTTTTCAAAAAGGTATTTCCACTTTCTGGTATAGGTTTGAATACTTGGACCAGAGGATGTTTCTCCCCCTTCAGCTTCTTAGGTAGTTTTTCAGCTTCTTTCTTTTCAGATTCAACCTGTTCCTTCTCTTTGAGTTTAGCAACAGATTCTTCCTTTTGCTGTTTTTCTTCACACAACTTTCTGATCAATTATTTTTCCTCATCAAATAATGACATAGTAGGCAAAATTTGAAGACTCAATTCCTTCTCAATTAGGATAGAAGATTGAGGAATGATCACAAGTGGCTCAGCTGGTTGTCTTTGATCAACAATAAAATCCCAAAACTCATCATCTATTATAAATTCTTCAGCAGTAAAGATGTCAAGAGCTTTGATCATATCATTGAACTCAGACTCTTCAGTGTGTGTTTCCTCATGATCTCTGGTTGTATATACTACCATAGCCAAACTTCGCTCTCCTGGCTTGGTTCCACTTGATTCAGCTTCTTTAACATGCTCTGAGAATCTCATCTTCTTAGCAGGAGGAGAGTCATCATCACTCTCCCCTGAGGAACTTCCTTTACTATCTTATTCCTCCTCATCATCTTTTTTCTTCTTCTCAATCTCATCTTTATCACCTTCATCATCCTTTTCATTTTTCAAATTCTTGTTTTACCATAATCAACAACTCCAACTCAGCAATCCTCTTATTCTGTGTAACGCCTAGAATAAAGTCGAAATGAGTCGATTAATAATAATGGGCTTAGCCGGGATTATTTAAAGAAAATAAACGGGAGATGGAGTATGGACCGAGTAGACCTCGTGGGTTATGTGTTCAACGAGTTTAAGGTCCCGGGAACGCCCGGTATATTTAAACGGATCAGCTAGAGCCACTCTCATTTGCAACTCAACACTCAACTTTTTGAGAGAGAGTGTAGAGAGAGAAAGTGGTGATTCAAGGCTCGCTTGATCAAGGTATTGAAGATCGGTGTTCGTGGGCATCCAAACATCAAGAAAAGACCACGAATGCAGGTAAGAAACATCATTTAATCGTTTCTTTGAGGGTAAACCCGGATTCTAGGGCTTGGGGTTTTTGAAAGTGGTAAAGAATCGCCCAAAACTCATGTTTTTTGTATAAGAAAACTTGTAAGAAGCTTAGAGGCTCCTTCCTCCTAATATTTTACATTTTGTTGACAGAGGGTTTGAGGTTTCAATATCCTACTACGGTGGACTTGTCAATAGATTCATAACTTTTAGAGCACAACCAATCTCTTTTCGAACCCCCTTTACTTTTAGGAGTACATCTTGGATTTGTCAATTATGTTATGGCCGTATAGCTTATTGGGTGATAAACTAAGGTTTTGGGTGTAAAATATTGATGTTTTGGGTCAAAAATGGGTTGGTTTGTAATTTCAGCCCATTTTGCGAAACTGGGTGTTCATCCAGCGAAATTATGTAGGCATCCAGCGAAACTATGAAGACTTTTTGCGAAATTATAGTTTCGCAGATAGTTTCACAGACTTGGATATCCAACGAAAGTTGGGCGAAACTGGCAGCGAACTGGCAGCGAAGATGCCAGCGAAACTGTCAGCGAAACTGCCAGTGAAGATGGCAGCGAAACTGCTGGCGAAACTAGCAGCGAAACTGTTGATCATGAAGCGAAAGTAGCAGCAAAATTAGGCGGAAATCTCTTTGAGTGTTAACTTATCTGCAGGCTGTGTAGTGCGATCCTTGCTTAGAAAGCTTGATTGAGAAGCTCTTCACTGAGTCTAGGTGAGTTCTAGATCCCCTATTTTCAAGGTTTTAAACTTGTTTGGGGCTGGAAATGCATACCAAATATACGATTTAAATGACCAAGATTTTAAGAGGTTTTAGCAGGAAGATCGATTTTACTATAACAAAAGGTGCTATATAAATGTTTAAGAATAAAAATGCATACCAGGTCAGCACGGCCCTAGCAAGGGGCGTTGCCCCTTGTACCCCACTAGGGGCTGCTGCCCCAAGGACCCCACTATCAGGGGTTGCCGCCCCCGAACCCCCGCTATCCTACGTAGGTTCGGTTATGTTCTATGATGACTTGTAATTGTTGTGCATGTGTATATGTATGTGAATGGATGATGCATGATGTTTATGATGATGTGTGTTGGGGTATGTGATGTTTATGTGATGCCATGTATGAATGTGGTATGTTGATCTTATGTTCCTATTATGTATTATTTCGTGACTTACGTGTTATGGGTATGAAATACACGTAAAGTATTATGTAACGAAAGCGGAAATATAATGAAAGTGGAACGTAAAGAATGAAATAATGCATGCATTAATGAATGTTGAAATGGAAAGTCTTGCAAGCAAATGTAAGGAGGTGCACAAATCTAAAATGTCGTTAGCTCAACTGTGTGTGGTTTAGCTGACCTGTAAGGATACACACAAGGGTCTAGTCTTTGTGACTGGCCAAATGTATAGCTTACATATACGACCTTGGATGTTTACCCCAGTGCTGGTGCCAGGCTATGTGCGTTATGGAAGTCTTATCAACTTTGGCCCAGTACCGGTTTTATGATACGTTTAGGGTAAACTTATGTATGGAATCTTTGTCACTTACCCCGGTGCTGGTGCCAGGCTATGTGCGTTATGGAAGTCTTTTTATAAACTTCAGCCCAGTGCACGATTTGTGCTTACGTTTGGGGTATAGCTGATGACACTGATCCGGAAAGAATGCATGAAAGATGGATAACAAATGGTAATGGAAGATAATAATGATATTACCTATGTGTACATATCATGTATGATCACGCATGAAAGTAAATAATGGTTTTAAACGAAAGAAAAGTATATTTTATTTATAAAACTAGAACTCACTAAGCAACGCTGACTTTTATGTATTTTCCAGTTGGCAGGTGAATGTTGTTGAGGATGGCACGGGGCAGCTACTTGGCGTTTTGGGATGGCATCCGTTTGTTTAAATTATGACGGTTTTGCATTGTAATGTGAACAAACAATATTTTGTAACGATTATGAATGTTGTTTATTTTGCAAAAGCAATGAATGAAATTATTTTAAATTATTTCGTTGTGTTGTTTTGGTACACTTAAATATATGTTTTTTGTTTTATGTGCAATGATAGACCAGCTGTAAGCGTCCCAGGAATGGGGCCGTACATTCTGAGATTCAATCTGTTTTTGTTTTTTTGTGATTATGTCGGATTGTTCCTTAATCAATCCTTCATGCTCTTCCATGGCTATTGTCTGGATTGCTAAAGTGTCCATATGACCACCTTTTTCAGCCCTCGAGTGTTTGAGAGCAGCCTTAAGTTCTTCTATTTGCTTATCCTTTGCTGCCTTTTCAGCCTCATATCTTTCTTTCAACTCTTTCAACTCTTTCTCCTTCTCATCCAACTCTAAAAGTCTCTCCTTAATTATTCGAGACCTTCTATCTAGTAGTTTTTCCATTTTTTGCACCTGCTTCAAAAGTTCAGATATCATATCATCTTTTTTCATCTGGTATGTTCACCTCTGATTCAGCAAAGCTCTCAGAAGGAACTGCTTCTGAAGTAACTTGCCTAACAGGCATCTGCATTTGATGATCCTCCTCATCAGATGATGATTTGGATTCCTCTGAAGAGCTGGCAGAATCACCAAACTCAACAGGCTCAGTAGTAGAGGGCGAGGATGGAATGGGAGAAGTATGGTGGGGATGCATGGGTTAAACATGAGGTGAATGGATGGGTGATGTATGAGGTGAGATGATGGGTGATGTATGAGGTGAGATGATTGGTGATGTATGAGGTGATGGGATTGGTGATGGCATAAAGGGCGAGGCTATCTCAACTTCATGTACAGAAGGCCCAGTATGAAGATCACCCCCTACATCAACCTGGTGTGAAACTTGCCTCTGGCCTTCATCCATAGGTTGTTGATCATGAGCAGCTTGTTGTTCCACTTCTTGAATAGGCTCATCCATAGGAGCCTCTTGTTCTTCTGCATGTTCATCTGGATTAATCTGCTACAACATCCAGGGCAACAAGGGAAAGAATGTTCCAATATAGAAGTTCCTAGGATCTCTCCTCTTAATGTACTTGTAGGACTTGGCATTATAATGAGGAATCTCCATCACTGGTCCTTAAGGTACAATATCAGGGAAAGCTTCATTGAGGAGGCATTGTAAGAACCTTGGATAGATAAGGAACATGTGTTTTCTACCTTCATGAATGTTTGACATCAGACCATTAAACACATAAGCAGACATGTTGAATGGCATGTTTGTGCACAGAGCACATATAGCAGAAGAGGTAGTCACCAGAATGTCATTCCATCCTGTCTTCCTCTTTGATAGAAAAATATTGGTAGAGATGAACGAGGAACCACCATTGTAAGTCAACTAACCCCTTTACAATCTGCTTCCCTACATAACCTCCCTCATAACCAATGTTTGCAAAGAAGGTAGTGATATCATCATCTTCAAATTCTAAGGGAGTGTTGGCATCATCACCAAACTGCAGACACTGTCTCACAGTCTGTTCAGTAATGGCCAAAGAATGATTATCATAGATTTTCCCAGACAGAGTCCTTACACCATCTATCTTTGTCACCTCAGTAGTGCTCCAAAATGACCTTATGAATCTCTCATAAATGATTGTTATAACTGTAATAGCATGAGTAATTCTGGCAGTGGATATGAATCTGATCATGTCTCTGAGACCTTCTGCCTCAGGTACATTAGGGTCAAGATAACCACTAACATTATGGAGCTTAGTCCATGTGCGGTTGCCATGTACCTTGCATTAGAGGCATATTGCAGGACCGTTTAAGGGCTTAAACACAATTTCAACACAACAACACAATGAGGAGACTAACTAAACTTTAATCAAACAGTGAACTGGGTAACCAAAGGTGATACAAAGAACACAAGTAAAGCAAGAGACAGAACAAGAGAGTATGGGTTTCAAGGAGGCAGTATATTGCTTTCTCAAGTTCTTTTACAAGTGTTACAAAGCATAAAGAAAAGATACAAGAACTTGAAATACTTATACTACAACCTACAGCCGGCTATACTTTGAAAGCCAGCTGGATACAATTGACTAGACACTAACAAAATCAATTGTAGGATCAAAAGGCATATCTGCCTTTTGACCTTGTGACTATGACATGCCATAGCTCACATCCTTATACAATACAAAAAGGATAAAGTACATAAAGTGGAAAGTTGAAGACTCAAGACCTCAATGTACAGTTACCAAAAGCAAGGCCCTTTTCACCAACTCATGTAAGTTGGTGACTTTACAGAGATGCAGCGGAAAAGGTGCTTTATGGAACAGTACATCAGATAAAGCATGTGTACTAAAAGTCTTCGGAAGAAATCTGTCTTCATAGGATGAGGCTTCGGAAGACTTTGTCTTTGAAGCTTCGGAAGACTTCATGTTTGGCTTCGGAAGATATTGGTCTTGGCTTCGGAAGATTTTACACTTAGAGTATTTTCTAATGCTTTGTGTAAAACTTCCGAAGCATTCTTCACTTCAGTACTTAGTGCATGTTGCTGAGACACTTAGGCTATTTTGGGTTGCATCAGACTTCAGGAATCCTTACAAACTCCCCCTAGGCTGATGCTACCAAAACACTTGGAAGATCTTCAAATGTTGGTAGTCTTCAGTACAATCAGGACCATTCCTTTCTTCATGAGATGGTCAGGATTATCAAGACTTTCATAGTATCTTCTCATCTCAAAGAGATCATGCAGAGGTAAGTTGATTATGTCTTGCCATGAGTAGACATTCTCAACACCTTGATCTCTGATAACAGTCCATCTTTCTGGATTAGTAGAGTAAGTCCAGGATAAGATGGGTGTCTCACTAGATAGAGGAGCCACTTGAATAGGAGTTGATTGGGCTGCCTCATCATGCACTTCCTCAGGTTGATCTGATTCAGCCTGAGGTGCAGAGGTAGATGACTTTGGCTTCTTCTTCTTAGTCTTTGGTTTAGAAGCCATCCTCTTCTTCCTCTTGGATGTCTTTAACTGAGAAGACTGGTCTGCAGCACCATGTTGATCATCAGTGTCTTTCTCAGTTGGGTGTTCCTCCCTCACAAGTTCAGAAGGAGAGGGAGTTTGACCCTGCCTAGGATCAGAAGATGAAGCTTGCTGAGGCTCAGCTGGAGGTGCTGGTTGAGGTGTCTCTGGTTGTTCAAACTTGACCTCCACTTCAGGTGGGACTTGACTTGGAAGAGAGTGCAAGTCAATGAGTTCTCCACTTTTAATCTTCTGCTTGATCACCCTAATATGTTCATCCATAGTGGATAGAGACATGGGGCCAAGTCTCCTTCCGGAGAATCCATACAGCTTCAAGAAGCTCACCATTCTTTGTCTGTCAGCAGACTTCTTTGCATTCTTTTGAATGGTGGCCCTTGACTTTGCAGCTTCTTCCCTTAGCTTCCTTTTAGTTGTCTTTCTTTCCTTGACTAATTCAAGCTCAAGTTGCTTTAGATACTCGAACTCAATGAAGTCATAGGACAAGGGAAGAAGTGCATCTGCCTGATAGAAGCCTGTGGCACTCAGGTAGTTGATCATCTTGATCCTATCTTCTTCTTTGTCTACCTGAGGTTCTTGTGGAGCCACATCTTCCTGTGCAGGACTTTCTTGAACTGGTGAGAGAGTAGGAGTATGCTTGTAAAGTCTTTTCTGTCTCTTCTCCTCTTTGAGTTGGAGAAGTATCATTGCATCCTCTTTCTCCTTCAACTCTCTTGACACTTCCCTGTCAGCCAGTTCATTTAACTCTTCTAAGGGGAGGGAGATGATTTCATCAATGTCATAGTTCCTGGTCTGTAAGTAAGTAATCCTGACTGCCCTTAACTCATCATCTTGAGTGTTTGGTCTGGGAGCAGCCCTGATTGCAGCTTGCATGAAGCTAGATGACCCAGTGGAACTTTCTCCCCTTAGTCTCCTTTTCCTCTCTCTCTCTTCCTCCTCAATTTCTTCAGGAGTCATTATCCTTTTCCCTTTGTCACCAACAGACCTTTGTGACTCAGGGTGGATTGAGGCTTGGCCTTCATTGCTTGGAGTAGCTTCCATGCTCTGGCCAGAGAGAGGCTGAGAAACACCTTCACCAGCAGATGTCTCAGTTGGAGTTTGGACCTCAGCAGCAGTTGTTGATGATGAGACAGGGGTCTCAGGTTCTGTCACTGGGCCTTCAGTCAAGGTTTCCCCTATGAAACTAATCTTAGGGTCCACCTCAACATCCAGTTGACCGATGACATTGCCTGATTCCCTAAGTCTCCTTCTTAGAGTAAACTCTGCAAGGATCCTGTCTTGGATTCTTTGAGCCAGCCTGTCAGCTTGTCTTGAATTGCTTGGATTGACAAGTGGCAAGTTGACTAAATCCAGTCTTTCATAAAAGCTCAGGCTTTGGAATTGAAAAACTTCTTGTTGGCCTTGAACTCTTTGAAGTATAAGGGCTCTCCTGTCATCATCATACCTCCACCTTATGATGTGATTGCTAGTTCCTAGTGGTGGAGATGAGACAGCCCTTGGTATACCTTCCTCAAAGAGACTCCTGATGAGAGAGTCTATAGAGTCCACATTAATGTGAACTTGAGGAAGTTGCTGAGAATGCACAACAGCAAGTGAGGATGGTGAGTCCTCTATGTCCATTCTCTCTGAAGAACTCCCAGGTTCTGTGGTTGTAACAACTTTCTCCCCCTTTTTGGTAGCATCACCCACTTGCATAGGTGAGCTGGAGGATAAGTCAATCACTTCCACAGGTTCTTGTGTTCCTGGTTGAGCTCTCCTTAAAGGTCTCCCAGCTAGTTTTTCCTGCAGATATGAAATCTGGAGTTGCTGATCATTGACCCTGTTTTGCAGGGTAGTCACCTGAGATTCCAAGTGACTAACCTTAGAGACTAAATAGGTGCATGTTTTTGACAGTTTTTGCACCTTTAGTCTCAAATTCCCCTCATCTTCATCAGAAGATTCATTGGGGGATGAGATGATTGGACCAAAGTCCTCTCTCTCACCACCAGCTTGAGTTTCTTGGCTGCTGGTTTTCCTCTGCTCACTGGCAGCCTCAGTTGAGATGCCAGTGGGCTGAGTTGCCATGGTTGAGGTCTTAATGATGTAATCACTTTCAAAAGTGAGAGCCTCTTCCATATGGACATCCTGAACAGGTTCAGAAGTGTCCACCTCAGTAATAGGTGACTGATGGGGGATAGACTGAGGAGAGTCAGAGGTACTCATCTCTCTTTGAGTAGGGGAGGAGAAGAGAGACTCATGGTACTCACTGAATCCTAAGTCTTCATCAGTGTAAAAGGATAGGTTGGGAATTGGTTGGTTGAGATCCAAAGGCTGGGGATGGTAGCTGTCCCCTGAAGGTTGTCCACTTGAGTGTTGAGACTCAGAGTGAAGGCTTAAGGTTGTTGGGCTATTGAGCTCATCAGGTGAGCTTGAGGAACCTCAGCCCTGATAGGTGAAGTAATGGGAGTGGTTTGCTCCTCAGGAGAAGTGGGAGCTCTAGTGTCCACTTCTTCCTGTAAGGTTGAGTATTTGGGGGCCTGCACAGACTCAATAGCCTGAGCAGGGGTTCGTTTGGATTTTCTTTGGTAGGTGAGGGTAATATCTGGTCTTTTTAATGGTAAGGACAAAAGAGGTGTGGGTTCAACACTAGCTTGTGTTGCTAGGTTGTCACCTTGAGCAATGAGCTCTAACATTTTTGGGACTAGGGCTGTTTCTACCCCAGAGAAGCCTACAGTTGGCTTCTTCATTATTTTAAAGATGCCGGGCTTCATCTGTCCCAATTTAAGAATATTACCTGTTTCCCTCAACTGTGAGCCCAGTTCACAGTTGAGAATGTGTTGAACATATCTAGGAAACATGTAATACTCTAAGGAGTCTAAGTTTGCAAGTAAATTAGTATAAACAAATTGTGAATACCTGAACTTGACCCCCTGAACCATTCCATGAACTATAAAGGAGAGATCCTCAGGAATCTGGTCCCATCCACCATGCTTGTTTGACAAGCTGTGGATAACCACATGGAGCAGGAATTTCCATTGGGATGAGACCTTCCCTTTCCTAAAGGTCTTTACAGAGAAATCTCCCTCATAGCCCATCTGCTCAAAAGAATGATTAACAGCTTCTTTAGGGAAGGACACCTCACCTTCTTCATCATCCAGCTGTAGATGTTGATTAATGATGGCCGGAGTGATGAAGATTGTCCTCCCTTGCACTGTGGCAGACAGTGCCTTCTCCCCATCCATAATGACCTCTTGGCAGGTCTTCCAGAATTCAAGCAAGTGATCCTCATATAGAGTAGGATCAATGGTCAGGGAGGTGAAATAATTTGACAGAGTCAAGAATTGGCAAATCTCTGAGAAACTTGCATCTTTCTCAGAGCTTAACAGAGCAACTTGATTATGTTGCCTGTGTAGTTGCATGGAGAAATCAGGGTTGTTTCTGCGGTTAAGGTTGGCCATTTCAGAAGCTTAAGGGTGAAGAAAGGTAGAAAGCAAAGGCGGTTTAGAGAATTAGGTTAGAGAAACAGTAGAATTGAGGAAGATAGTGGGAAAGAGGGGGAACCGTTGGGTATTTATATGAAAAGGGATTTGAACCAAAGTTAATGAAAGAGGATAAACTTTGAAATCCGAAAGTCGGTCCCACCTCTGAAAAGGTAGTTTACTTTTGCTCAAAAAGTAGTTTTCTTGGAATTCGAAAAGCTTCCGAAGTTTATTTGTCTTCGGAAGTTTTGATGAAAAAGCTTCCGAAGCTAAAATGGCTTCGGAAGATTTTCCTGAGAGTCTTGAAGATTTATGCTTCGGAAGAGAAATAAACCCTTGAATGCTTTGTATAGAAATAAACAAAGCTTCCGAAGGTTAATTTTGCTTCGGAAGAAAAAGGTCCTTAAAAATAAATAAGTGTCTGAGATAAGAATTTTAAGCTTCGGAAGATGAATTTGACTTCTTCCGAAGGTAAAATCTCTTAGACAGTTATTATTTTGAAGACATGTTTTTCTTCCGAAGATAAAATTTATCTTCCGAAGTATCAAAAATTTTCAAGAATCTAAGGAAAGTCTTCAAAAAGAATTTTACATCCAAAGAAAACATGAGCTTATGAAAGTGATGAACTAGACAACTTAGGACACACATATTTTAAGAAGAAATAATTAGAATTAGTTTTAATAAAAAGTCTACTCAAAGTTAATCATCCCAATAGCTGATATCAGATACTTAAATCTCTGTTCATCAAAAGCTTTTGTGAACAGATCAGCATATTGTTCATCTGTATGAACTTTGACTAGTTTAATTAATCCTTTTTCATAGTTATCTCTTATTAAATGATACCTGATGTTGATGTGTTTGGTCCTTGAGTGCTGCACAGGGTTCTCAGTGATAGAGATAGCACTATTGTTGTCTATGTGGATAGGAGTCTCTTTGAAGTTAAATCCATAGTCCAGCATCTGATTTTGAATCCAAAGCACTTGAGCACAGCAGCTTGCAGCAGCAATGTATTCAGCCTCAGCAGTTGATGCAGACACACAGGATTGTTTCTTGCATTGCCATGAGACCACCCTTCCACCAAGGAATTGACATCCCCCAGATGTAGACTTTGCAGTCATATTGCAACCACCATAATCACTATCTGTATAGGCATACAGATTGAAATTTGGATTCTTTGGATACCATAGACCAAGTGTTGAAGCACCTTTGAGGTATCTTAAAATCCTTTTCACAGTGATTAAGTGAGACATCTTAGGGTTGGCTTGATATCTTGCACAAATACATGTAGCAAACATGATATCAGGCCTGCTAGCTGTAAGATACATAAGAGACCCAATCATAGCCCTGTATAAGTGTTCATCTACACACTCCCCCTCAAGATCTGGACCAAGGGAGTGGTTTCTGGCTATGGGTGTCTTAGCAATCTTACAATCAGTCATGTTGAACCTCTTGAGTATGTCTTGAACATACTTTGACTGACTTATGAAGATGCCATCTTCAACCTGCTTCACTTGAATTCCCAGAAAGAAGTTGAGTTCTCCCATTGAACTCATCTCAAATCTGTCTTTCATCAGCTTCTCAAAGTCTTTGCAGAGCTTTGGATTAGTTGAACCAAAGATGATGTCATCCACATATACTTGAACCAGCAATAAGTCATTTCCCTGTCCTTTGATGAAGAGAGTTCCATCTATAGTACCTCTTCTGTATCCATGCTTACAGAGATACTCAGATAGTGTCTCATACCACTTCCTGGGTGCCTGATGCAGCCCATAAAGAGCTTTGTCAAGCTTGCAGACATAATCAGGATGATCAGGGTCTACAAAACCAGGTGGCTGTTTGACATAAACCTCCTCATCAATCACTCCATATAAGAAAGCACACTTTACATCAAGTTGGTAGACCTTGAAGTTCTTGGATGCAGCAAATGCCAGGAATATCCTAACAGCTTCTAGTCTTGCTACAGGAGCAAAGACATCAGTGTAGTCAATCCCTTCTTCTTGTGTGTATCCTTGAACAACTAGTCTTGCCTTGTTCTTGATGATGATTCCTCTATCATCCTTCTTGTTTCTAAAAACCCATTTGGTTCCAATGGTAGTCTTCCCATGAGGAAGAGGACAAAGGTTCCAAACTTTCTGCCTTTTGAATTGAAGCAGCTCTTGTTGCATAGCTTCAACCCAACTTCCATCCTTTAGAGCTTCATCAACTTTCTTGGGCTCTATCTGAGATAAGAAACAAGAGTGAAGACAAACATTTGCTTCATGGGTTTGTCCTCTTGTTCTTACCCCTGTGACAACATCTCCAATGATGTTTGTGGTGGGGTGAGACTTGTGGATCCTTAGCTGAGGGATCACAGCAAGTTGTTGAGAAAGATCTAAATTTGAGAAATTTAAATCTGGTCTGGAAGATTCACCCTCCACATTATCACACTTATCAAGATTAACTTGATCCAATGAGTGTGAAACATCATTGATGTTGTCATCTATGGTATGGTTATTAGCATCAAGAAATTCCTGATCACTATCACCATCACCATTTTGTCTTCTACAAGTGAGGTGTCTTTATCTGGTTGAGAGGCCTCTGAGCTGGAATTTGAAGGCATGCCAGATGTATCAGCTGAATTTGTCATTGTTGTGCTGATAGAAACCTCATTTGCTGAAGTAGTTCCAACTGGAGCTGAAGATGTATGAGTTGAGGGTCTTCCTAGCTCAAATCTTGGATCAGGATCACCTGTATTTAGATTTTCTGCAGATCCTGAAACATGCTCACAAGATTTGTTAAAACAGTTGGTAACTAAATCAAGATCAAACAGCCAATCCGGACCAGAACCAGCCACACAAGGAGTGTGCTCATTGAAAGTCACATTGGCTGACTCCTCAACAATTCTAGTTCTGAGATTGTATACTCTATAAGCTTTAGCTTGAGAAGAGTATCCAATGAAATGTCCATCATCTGATTTCTCAGCAAACTTGGCAATTTGATCTTTGGTATTCAAGATGGTGCAGGGACATCCAAATGACCTGAGAAAACCAATGAAAGGTTTCCTCTTGTGCCAAAGTTCATAAGGAGTCTTACCATGTGTCTTAACTACTAAAACTCTGTTTTGCACATAGCAAGCAGTATTAACTGCCTCTGCCCAGAAGGTGATAGGCAGTTTAGAGTCAGACAACATAGTTCTTGCAGCTTCAATAAGTGTCCTGTTTCTTCTCTCAGCAACTCCGTTTTGCTGAGGAGTCCTGGGAGCACTATATTGTCTTGTAATACCTTTTTCATCACAAAATGTATCAAGGATTTGGTTCTTGAATTCAGTTCCCTGATCACATCTTATGGTTTTGACCTTGTGATCACATTGATTCTCAACTTTTAAGATGAAATTCTTCAGAATCTCAGGGGTTTCATCCTTAGTTCTAAGGAAAAAGACCCAAGTGAATCTTGTAAAATCATCTGTGATCACCAGACAGTAAGAGGTCCTTCCTAAACTCATTACACTGGTGGGGCCAAAGAGATCCATATGTAACAAGTGTAGGGGAGTAGTGATGGAGTTCTTTTCCTTAGGCTTGTGAGATACCTTGTGTTGCTTCCCTTTCAGGCATGCAACACAATGATCATCACTTGTAAACTCTTTCTTTGGCATTCCAGTTACCAGATCATGTTTAATTAATTTATTCATGTTCTTAAAGTTTACATGGCACATTCTTTTATGCCATAGGAAAGACTCATCACTATTTGCTTTAGATAGAAAGCATGAAACTTCTCCAGAGGGAGATGTTTCTTGCAAATCCATCTTGTACATGTTCCCTTTCCTGGGGGCTCCTAGATATGCTCATGAGGAATGACCACACCAGGCTTGAGAACAATGCACTCATGCTCAGTAAAGAGCATGTTATGACTCTGATCACAAAATTGGGATACACTCAGAAGATTGTACCCAAGCTCCTTAACAAAGTTTACCTTCTCAATGCTGAGCTTACCATTTGTGACCTTGCCCCTTCCAGAAATGTAACCACCTTCATCTCCTCCAAAAGCAACTGGTCCTCCATCAATTCTCTCAAAATTATGGAGTAGAGACCTATTGCCTGTCATGTGCCTGGAACAGCCACTGTCAATTATCCAGACATTCCTGTTTGTCTTGAGCTGTTCCTGCACAAAGAAAATGATTAGTTACATTTGGAAACCCAAGCCTTACTTGTCTTGGGCTCATTAATAGAAGGTAATGCAACAGTAATAGATCCTATGGTTGTACTATGGGGATCTTCAGCTGTTGTTGATGGAGAAACCTCAGTCATTTGGTCTTTCTTAGACTTCCACACCACCTTTGGAGTCTTGGACTTGACCTTCAAAACCTTAGAAGCTTTTGGAACTTCACAAGTTTTGATGACTGATCCTTCGGAAGAATCTACAGTCACTGCAGCAGACTTCAGTGCTTCGGAAGAACTCCTTTCTTCCGAGACCAACTTTGCTTCCGAAGGTAATTTTCCATTTACCTTCTTCTTTGATTTGGAGCTTCCGAAGGAAACAGACTTTCCTTCCGAAGCTTGAGACTTCTTGAGACTCTTTGAAGTCTTTGTTTTAGTCATGTGGACAGTACTTTTGGATTGTATGGGCAATCCTTGCAATGTGAGAAGTACTTTCACACATAACACACAACATTTTCTTCTTCAAAGAAGTCTCCCTTTGAGAGCAAGACTGGCTTTGGTCACATCCCTTCTCCACCTTCATCTTGGTAGATGCTGAGACAGTTCCTTTGGGCTGTGAACTGTTCTTGGAGTTTGATGGTCCAGGCTGTGCAGCAGTGGTACACAGCAGCTCAGTCTTCTTCTTGGCACTGAGATGATTTGAACAAGAACCATGACTCTTAGCTAGGAGTCTTGGTTGATGTCTTCAGTCCTTACTACTTTGAAACCTGCAGAGATAAAACTTGTTTCTGCTTAGCATCAAAGTAGCCTTGATTTCTTGAGCCTTCTTTGCTTTCCTTTTGCTCTTCCTGATCAAGTTCTTTCTTTTGGACTTGGTCATCACAGTTGATTTCTTCTCCTCAGAAGGATAGTGGCCCTTGGAAGAATCCTCTTCTTCACTCTTCTCAGAGGAATTCTTCACTATCACTTCTTCATCATCCTCACTTACAGGATCTATGAGAGGAAGCTCATCTTCACAAGTTCCACACCTAGGAGATCTTACAGACAAGATTGTGTGTGGAGGAGCTATCTCATTTGATCCCAGTCCCTGTCTATTTTGATAACAAACCTTGTTGTGTAGGGATGAGGATATCATGTTCTTGAAGGTCTCTTCTTCAAGAACACTCTTCTCTGCCTTGGCTTTGCTGATCACAAGCTCAGCCTGGCACTCAGTTAACTTAGTGATGAGATCTTGGATCTGAGTTCTAAAATCTGTATGTTCATGTTTTAGTACTGAAATGGTTTTCTCCAAGTCCTCTATCTTTAACTTGTAATCATTTTCAGACTTTCTAAAATCAGATTTTAATATGTTTAATGACTCAAGATCAGATCTCATCTCTAGGTTGTAGGACCTGTATCTATTTACTTTAGCAATGCATTCAGGGGAGCAAAGATGTTCCAATACCTTGGCTTCATCATGGTCAGCCATCAGTGCTTGGTTTGGAGAAGCATCCTCCACCTGAAAACTCCAGTCAAAGCCTCCCTCTTCAACAGCAACAGCAGCATGTTGCTTTGTCTTCTCAGCCTGAGGAGCTTTGTCAGTAAAGTTTGGTCTGGGTTGTGTTTGGCCCCCATTTGCTTTGGTGCCTTACACTCCCTAGCAAAGTGACCCATAAGGTTACAGTTGTAACACTTAACTTTGCTTTTATCCAGCCCAAACTTACTACTGGTAGCATTGCTTGGAAATCTTCTTCCTGTCCTCTTGTAGAACTTCTTGGCTCTGTGAGTGAGGAGAGCCATCTGCTGAACTATCTCCATGTATTCCAGGTCATCTGGATGGATACAGTCCAGGTCTTCAAGAGTGAAGAGATAATTCCCACAGCTTTCATCTGCAGACACAAAGGCTTGAGAAGAACTTGTCTCTTGGAATGGGCTTCCTTGAGTGAAAGTTCTCCCTTGGTGTCTCCGGGAAGGTGATGAAAGGACCCTTTTGTGAGTTCTCAGGGTAGCATATGAGATGATGCTGGGGTTCTATGCTGTCCCTTTCAACCACATGAAGGGCTGAACCCATTTGATTGTTGGAGTTGCCAGATGAACCTTGCATGTTCATCTCCATCTGGTATCCACTGAGAATCCCATACAACTCTGTAAGAGTAAGAGTCTTAAGATTCTCAGTCCTCTTGATCACCACACAATAGTGTGTCCATTGCCTAGGAAGTGAGGACATGAACTTCCTTACAATGTCCCTGTTCTCAAGAGGAACTCCTCCATCCACTAGGGTATCCACAATCTCAACATACCTGAAGTATTGTTGGGTCATGGTCTCACCTGCTTTGAAGGTGAAATTCTCAAACTGCTGCTTCAGAAGATCTTTCTTGTTCTCCTTGGCTTCAGAGGAGCCTTCATACATCAGCTTCAGTGCATCCCACAGCTGTTTGGCTGTCTTGCACTTCTTAAAACCTCTGTATACAGAGTTTGGGAGAGCAGTCTGAAGAGCAGTCATGGCCTTCCTGTCAATCTCTACTCTTTTTCTATCTTCATCTGAGTAGTTGGCCACATCTTTAGGAATCATACCAGCACCAGTAGCAGAGGGGGTGCTGGGTATGAAAGGTCCATTCTCAACAGATTCCCACATTCTTGAATCAAGAGACCTGATGAAGCCTTCCATCCTCATGCACCAGGTGTCAAAATCATCAAGAGTGATCAGTGGGGATTTGTTCATGGTTCCAGTCTCCATATCAGTCTTTGAGATGGAAGCCATTTGAAGAGTTTAGCTTTTGTGTGTGTGAGAGATCTTAAGATGGTTAGATCTTATATCAAGAGCCTGGAATGCTCTGATACCAATTGCAGGACCGTTTAAGGGCTTAAACACAATTTCAACACAACAACACAATGAGGAGACTAACTAAACTTTAATCAAACAGTGAACTGGGTAACCAAAGGTGATACAAAGAACACAAGTAAAGCAAGAGACAGAACAAGAGAGTATGGGTTTCAAGGAGGCAGTATATTGCTTTCTCAAGTTCTTTTACAAGTGTTACAAAGCATAAAGAAAAGATACAAGAACTTGAAATACTTATACTACAACCTACAGCCGGCTATACTTTGAAAGCCAGCTGGATACAATTGACTAGACACTAACAAAATCAATTGTAGGATCAAAAGGCATATCTGCCTTTTGACCTTGTGACTATGACATGCCATAGCTCACATCCTTATACAATACAAAAAGGATAAAGTACATAAAGTGGAAAGTTGAAGACTCAAGACCTCAATGTACAGTTACCAAAAGCAAGGCCCTTTTCACCAACTCATGTAAGTTGGTGACTTTACAGAGATGCAGCGGAAAAGGTGCTTTATGGAACAGTACATCAGATAAAGCATGTGTACTAAAAGTCTTCGGAAGAAATCTGTCTTCATAGGATGAGGCTTCGGAAGACTTTGTCTTTGAAGCTTCGGAAGACTTCATGTTTGGCTTCGGAAGATATTGGTCTTGGCTTCGGAAGATTTTACACTTAGAGTATTTTCTAATGCTTTGTGTAAAACTTCCGAAGCATTCTTCACTTCAGTACTTAGTGCATGTTGCTGAGACACTTAGGCTGTTTTGGGTTGCATCAGACTTCAGGAATCCTTACACATATGAATTAGAAAATTGGATAATACTCATCAAATTGTAAAGCATAAATTAAGTGAATTTTTTCAGTTGACTTTTGATGGTCAAAATTGAGTATTCATAGGTACTCTTCCATAGGAATCATACCTAAACTTGATTTTTTCATGAATAATCACTATTATTTTTGTTTTTCATGTTTGTAGAGATTATCTTTTTTGTTTTTAACCTCTTTTAACTCTTAAATCAGGTTTTGACTTCAACATTTTCAAATTTTGTTTTGCTCTGTTCATCCGATGAACAAGGTTTATGAAAATCACTTGTTTGTTGTTATCTTCATAGTTAACAGATTCATTGCAGTCGAAAATGTTCATCATTACTTAATCTTAGTTTGATTTTGAGATTTCTTACTTGTCCTAGGGTTCTAAGTTCATGTAAATCCAGGATAATCAAACTTGAATCAAATCATGAAGATTATAGATCAAATATGATAATCACAATCAAAACCCTTTGATCTTTAATTAGATTGCTAATAATATCTTTACATGTAATCCCTCAACCTATTGGTCATTCAACCATTAGTCAACACTAATGACAATTATCCTATTTATAGTGAATATAATATTCACTAATTGCACTTAACCCCCTAGACATAGGCTAATTAATGGAAATTACATATTAAACATAAAAATGACTAAAACAAGATAATATATATTTTGTTCACACAAAATATATTTATTACAGTAAAACTTCTAGTCATCTAAATCTTCAACGTCTCGTCTCGGTTCTTCATCTCGAACGTGTCGGGTTTGACTTTGTTGACTTTGATCGTGACGTTGACTTTTGTTGACTTTGTCTGTGTTGATAATATAGACTATCTTGTACAGCTCCAACAATACTCCCCCTTAGTCTATCATTATCAACGTCTTCAAACGAAATCAGCACCGAGAAGTCAACAATAGAAAGATCTTCAAATTGAAGCATTGTGATTCTGATGAGAAAGATTATTCATCTCATAAGCTCCCCCTATTTATGTGCTCCCCCTTTTCGAGTGCATCCTAGTCAAGATATTGGAACATCTTTTCCAAATCTCTAATCTTGAGTGCTTCAGATGATGTAGGAGGAGGATTCCTAGCTCGGTATCTTCTGCAAACTTGAGAAACAAAATCTCTGATCAGGTACACTGCTCAACTAATGATCGGCCATCACTTAAAGCAAAAACCCGAAACACATTCACAAACACAATCTCGACATTTCTAATTTGTGACATCTGTCACCAAAAGATCCGTCAATTAACATGGACTTCGTTAAATTTGCTTCGCACGTTCATCCCCCGTCTTTATAAACTATTCGTGTGGATATTATACTTGCTTTATCATCTTTATGCTTGTGTTCTTATCTTAAACGTATGCCAACTTTAAAAACTTTTACAACTTTCGTTATCGTTACCGCTAAATATACCATTTTTTTATATAATATTATTGTCACTAATAAAACCATTTTTAAGTTACAAATATCATTAAATATATTTTTATCATTAATATAACAAATCTATTAAAGTCGTTTTCAACCCAAAAAAATTTGGGAAACTCGGGGGCTAAGTGCAGAGACCAAATGTGACATTTTGCCAAACTAGGGCTGGGTATAAATACCCCATTTCCAGCCCTAGCCTCCATTTCATCTCTTCTTCTTCATTTATTCTTCTTCACTTTTCTTCCTCCTCCTTGCACCAAAACCGCTCATTCTTGTTACGTTTTCATCGTCTAGACTTCAACTACAACCGAGTCTACTCCATTCTTGCAGGTAGACGACCTTGGTTGTCCCTTTTCTTGCTTATTCACGGCTGTCCATTTTAGGGTTTCGGGTGTTCGGGTTCAACCCGAACACATGAGGTCGTGTGGGTGCGTGTGATGTCTTTCTACGTGTTCTTCTTGCTTGGGTGTGTTTGAAATGTGTTTCTGGAAGTCCTTGTTGTGTGAACCTCGTGCTCGGAGAAGCCGAAGGCTGCTCTGCACCTTCAGAAGTCGCGAACCTGCTGTTCAGGCGACTGGGTCGATCATGCGACTGAGCCGTGCGACTGGGTGAGTCGTACGCCTGAGCTATGCGTCTAAGTCTATCGTGCGACTGAGTTGTGTGACTGGGTGTGTCGTGCGACTGAGTCGTGCGACTGAGTCGTGCGACTGAGTCATGCGAGCGAATGAATGTGTGCGATTGAGTCATGCGACCGAATGAATGTGTGCGATTGTGCGTGTATCGCACGACTGAATGCCAGTTGTACGAATGAAGGTTCAGTCATACGAATGAAGCTGGTTTGTACGAATGAAGGTTGATTCGTGCGTATGGATATTGAATCGTGCGATTGAGTGTTGTGTGGTACGACTGAATGCTGGGTCACATGAATGAAAGTTCAATCGTACGAATGAAGGTGATTCGTACGAATGAGGGTTGATTCATGCGGATGGAGTGCTGAGTCGTGCGTCTGGTCCTGTCGTGCGACTGAAGTTGTTGTGTGTGAATTTCTTCTTGTGTGTGGTGTGTGTATGTCGTGTGATGTTAAGGTGACATCGACACGGTTGCCATTAATAATGACAATGTTAAAGTCAACGCTATCAAACTTACTAATGTTATTACAAACCAAATCGACTTAACATTTCACAATTATCAACAACCGATTTCTAACTACTAATATTTACCAAATACTCCTTATAACAATGAAACTTTTACACAAATACCATCAGCAATGGCGACGATATCTAGTACTTGGATGTACATAAGATCTAATACGTGTGTCTGTTTGTGTGTGTTACACGCGACCCAACCGATACAACCCGAACCGACCGAACGTTACTATTTACTTTATACCTATCATTAATGCTTAACAATAACTGTCAATAGGTGTTTGACCGTTTTCTGCATACAACATTTGGAAACTTGATCATTCATACTTACAACCTAACAAGTGAGTTTCGTGGCCCCTTTTTATGCTTATACAACATTTCAATCATTTACAAACATAGGGGAAAAGTATGCTCACCCATTTTCAATGCTGTACAATTTACATACAATTTACATACTTGGAATCAATGTGTTACTGTTTTGTGAGTACTTATCTGATACATGCTTGAGTTCGCTGTGTGGTACTTTCTATGCAACTATTTATTTCCAGTGTGGGAACCGACGGATAGGTATTGGTAGTACTACTGGGTTGACACCCCCATCCTTGTTTGTTGGTATACTAGTTAGTACCAACAGTGGCCAGGAACGGGCCCTTGGGTGAATATATTTCAACAAGATCTGTGTGTACGTCATTAGGTTTGGTTGCAAAGCTCATTGTCATGTGTTTTTACTTACTTATATTTGTATTCACGGTATTCCACAACATTTACTATACAGCATCAATTACTATTTTCTATTTAAACCGGCGAGCTCACCAACAATTTTGTTGACCATTTTGAGCATATCTTTTCAGGTGACAATGCTAATTGGAGATCTAGGTGTGCTGCCTTAGTGGAGACCTTAGGATGCATTTTTGAGACTAAACATACTTGACAAACAATCATTTTGGAATCATTGTTGTAGTCTGATTTAAACAACTTCATTCTTTTGATACTTGTTCCCGGGTTGTGGGAATTACATTACAATTATTACTGCTTTGACTATGTGAATAATTTAACATGTTTATGCTTATGGCTATGTTGTCGTGAATATTGACTAAACACGACACAAGTCTCCTTTGTGTCGGGTGTCATCATGACACGCTTTATCATCATTTATTATATTGCATCTCTATTGCTTACCATGAGTTATGACGATCCCGTCTCGTTACATCCCCGTGTTTCCGCTTTTAGCGGGGGTGTGACATAATTAGATCATTTCATTTTGACAAAATAAACCCGTTTTTATCTGTGTTTGAAAACAAGCGAACCCGTGTTCATTTGTGCGTAATTTCTGTGAAATGCATGAAAAATGATAAAAATGTAACATCATAATATGTAAGACCTAAAAGAATTTTGAAATTAAACTTTATTATAATTTTTTTCTTTTTTAATTATATACATTTATTATAACATATATTTTTTATCTATTTTTTTTATAACCGAGAACTGAATCGATCATGAGATCACATCTTCAAGATATACTTTAGCACAAAGATGAATTTAATCATCGACAAGCAATGAGATCACACTGAGAACTGAATCTAATCACAGTCTTTGAATGATTTTGAAATTCTCAAACAGATCAATAACGATTGCTGATATGTTTGTCTACTTAAACCCATGCCCTATCTTTTTCAACGAGCAGGAGATGATTCGTTAAGGTTCGATTAAATGCTTCAGAATGCTAGGACCCCATAATAATTTGGCAAAAACCCTCACCCAACCTCAGGATTTCTTAAATTTTGTTACGATCTTTATAGAACAAGCCTTGTGCATTAGTGTGTAAGTGATTATCAACAGAATATTGCATTCTTTGATGAATTCATCATTTAGATGATTTGACACAACTTAGACTAAAATGATGAGAGCTCCAGGTCTATACTCACGTATAACAAAGGAGATGACCATTTAATCATGTGTCGATGAGAGCTCCAGGTCAGTACTATCGTACAACAAAAGAGATCATCACTCTGGGTCAGTACTACCGTACAGCAAAGGAGATTAGCACAAACACAAGACACATAAATACACCAATCATGGCTCAAAGATATGGCTTATATAATTTGTATGATGGTCGGTGAAAGATCAATTCTCAATCCAATTTTTGTCGGGACTCAATTTCGTGCAGGACAAAATGATTACGTAAATCCAGACATCCCTAAGCATATATTTAAATTTAAATCATTATGTTGCTGTCTACTTTATTCTTCAGGTTGAGTCTACCAAACATATCATTAAAGAAACTATTTGTTTTTTTAATTTGCGATTAAAAATAACATGTGAATTAAATAACAACATGTGAATTAAAAATAACCAAGCATATCATTAAAGAAACTATTTGTTTTTTATTTGTTTTTTTAATTTGCGATTAAAAATAACATGCAAAAACAAGCATTTCAAGATGATATACAATTCTTTCCCAGTCATCTCGAATCAAGTTCCCTGTTCTCTTTTCATTTTTTAATGTATTACTGATACACTCCCCCCTTAAATTTTTATTTTTGTAAACCTACTTTTTTTGTTTCTTTTTTAATTTTTTTATATTTTTTTATTTTTTTATAAAACTGTACAAAAATAGAAATTTACCAAAGAAGGTCTTCCAACCTACACTGATATGAAGATAGAAAATGAATTATCAAGAAATATGCAGTGAATGTGAAGTGAGAATTGTGATTATGCAGATAAAAATCCAAATGGTGGATAAAATACCATAACCTTAACCTGTTTGTTCTGCCTCAAATTTGAATTAGGAACAATCTCTGTCAATAAACCGGTTTACTAACAGTCCTCCTGAATTGTTGCTACACTCATTAACAAATTAGTTAGAAAGGGGAACCCCGACAAGGCCGTAGTCCTGGAAGTTCCTTTTTCATCAATATAAGAAACCTGTTTCAACACATAACCATTTAAACAATCGGGGATTGCAGTATCCTTCTTTTTAATTTGCCAAATTTGTGTCGGTTCAATTAATTTGGATTTGAATGAATTAAATTTGGAAATCATTTTCGGTTAAAGACCGAAAGGAAAAGACTTTAGTTTTAAACCTTTGGTTATTTTTATATTTGAATCATGTGAAACCGGCTTTACATGAAAAGGATTGGATGGAAGGTTTCTCATCATACCATTCAAAGATGTGTGCTTTTTACCTCTTGATCCAGAGAAGCAACTCGTGTTGACTTTACCATCTTGAACATTCTTTGTAGACTTACATTCGGAGAAGCAATTCGTTTTGCCTTTACCATTCGAAGCAAGTCTTTGAGGGCACTTGTTTACCACATGACCTTTTTTTCAACACTCAAAACAAGGCTTGAAAGGCTTTTGATGCTTGACTGACCCGTGTGAATCATTTGGAATTGGAGATAGCTTTGAGGTTGTTGCAAATTCTTGCTTGTTTTGGCGTTTGCTATGCTGAACAGGGAATGAGATCTTCACTGATTGACTGGGTTGCTTTGCAGTTGGAGAAGAGATCTGTATTGGCCTTGATTCAGCTTTTGGAAGCTTTTGAGACTTGACAAATTCAGGTGATATCTTTATCTTTGAAAAACCGACATTGTCCTCTATGTTTGATTCATCATCTGAGCTTGTCCAGTCTCGTATACACAAATCTACTTCTAATGGATCTTGATTGACAGGATTAGGATATGTTGTTGTTGTTGGAACTTGATGATTAAGTGATTCCTGATTTATCTCTTCTTTCACAACCATGACAGGCTCAAAAGTAGGAATTTCACCTGCTTTAAACTTATCAAAGAAGTTAGAAGAAATAGTAGATATAGATTTCCAAACAACCGGGACTAAACGATCGTTAGCTTGACTGTCAGCATTCGGTTTATTGTATCCCATACCAGATGTAAAATCATAATCATCTCACACCTCATTAAGATTAACACCGCTCAAACCTGCATGCAGATTATTAGTAGGTGGTTCAAACAAATCATTTTTAGGATGATGTCTGGGGATTAGTGAATAACATAAAGTAGAAGGTGGTGGAACTGAATTAAATAGAGTTTCACTATAAGATTTATATCCAAAACCATGTTTTACCCGCGCCCCTTATTGTTTAGCAATAAGCTCATCCTTTTTCGTGTGTGAAAGGGTCCATTTATCAAGCTTTGTTTGAAGCTTTGTCATTTCAAATTGAGCTAAAACAGCCCTTTCTCTCAAAATATTAATTTCAACATTACGCTCCAAAATGGTTCTTCTTCAAAGATCATTTTCAGCCAATGCTTCATTAAGTTTCCTTGAAAAAGCAACTTCATTTTTCTTTAATTCCTGATTGATTATTTTTAATTCTTTTTCCATTTTCCAATAACAATCTGTTGGCCTTATAAATCCCAAATAACCGGATTCTGCAAGAAGAAGAACACATATCCTGAATAGTCTCATAAGGAAGACCCATGATAGTTCTTTCTGCAGCTAAGCTCTTCTCACAGTCGCAAACCTGTGTGATTCTCTATTGTTCCTCTTCTTTGAATTTTAACAGTTCTTTATCCTCAAACTCTTTCTTTCCAATATTAGCTTTCTCGTCTTCATTATCCTCATTTCTCTCAAATTTCGGTTTACTGTCAGTATCAACGCTCAGAGCTTCACAATTTTCTTCGATTTTAACAGTGAAATCCAAATTAGTTCTCAATAATTTCATATTTTCAATCAGCTCGGCTTTGTAATCAAGTATGCTTGTTACAGAAGAAACAAGATCAGTATTAAGCGCATGAGTTTGATGTGGAAACACGGCTTGCTGAAATTCTTTTCTTTGGATATCCAGCTCGAGAGATTTTAGTCTGTCGATCATATCCATAAGTTTTGTGTCGACATAACCTCTTTCTTGCTTTTAGCATTTTAACTTGATGATTCCACATAGACGGAAGGGAGTCAAGAAGCTTTTGAATATGTTCATGATTACTGAGATTTGGAACATGCTTCTTTAGATTATTTGCCACCTTTAAGAATCGATCTATCAAATCTGTCAATTTTTCTTACTTCATTGCTGCAAAAGAGTCAAACCGGCTTTGTGCCATTGTGAGATTATCTGATTTAAAGTCTTCTGAAGATGACATTTTATAAAAAATTGTGAACAATTAAACGCCCCAAAAATATTTTTCCCAAAAAGTTTAGAATAATTCTCCCCCGTGAAAAATATATTTTTTTTAAATGTCACTCTATGCAATCTTAGCAACTGGGGTCAAGCTGAATATTTTTAAATGTCACGCTTTTTTTATAAATCCTTTAAAATCGATGAATATTTCTTTATCACGTTAAAAAATGAATTATTTCATTGATTTTGAATGAGCCCAACTTTGTTATATTTTTTATTATTTTTAATGAGCTTGCAAATATATTTACTAAGCCTTTGGACAGTGCAACTTTCCAAAATCTTGTGCTCAGGCTTGGTATGCTGCAACTAGAATGATTTGACAACTACTGATGCTCTTAGTTAATAAGTACTGATGAGCATTAGTATATAGCTGTCAAAAATAAGTGCTGATAAGTTATTTTATCTTCGGCAGTTTTAATAACTACTGAAGACTAAATTACTTAAAAGTACTGAAGTACTTAATTTGTTGAAAAGTACTGATGTAGTTAAAACTACTAATGTCTTTTCTAATAGATGAGTACTGATGACCAATGAAACATCAGAAAATCAGATGATCTGATGAGTAAGTGTTAAGGTCATTGAAACAACTGAACTTTGTGAATTGACGACAACAACTACTGTTTCATTTCAAAACAACTGAAGCCAAAACCAAGTCTTCAGTAGTTTACAACTACTGTTGACTAACACCAAGTCTTCAGTTGTTTACAACATCTGAAAGTTAAAACCATGTCTTCAGTTGTTTTCTAACAACTGATGACCCACACCAAAACTTTCAGTTTTTTTTTCAGCCGTTTCATAACCTATAAATACCTAACCCTAACTTCAAACTTTTCATAAATCACTTCCCAAACGTTCATCTTCCATTAATGGCGACCATGCAAATCAAACCTCGACACAACTGTGTCGCTTACCTTACCAAATCAGCCTTTTGGACAAAGTTTGATGCTGCCATTGATCTGATGGTTGATTCCCAATATCACACAACCTTACTCTTGAATCCTACCATCTATCCCGATACCCTTCGCCAATTCTGGACAAAATTTTCCCAGAATGTATCCTAATTTTTGGCCAAGGAGCACGCAAATCCCAAAAACGTCACTGTTCATACTGCTGAGAATGATGACTCGATCACTCTCCAGTCGTTTGTCAACCAAAAGAAGGTGGTCATCACTTCTGAGATCATTCGCCAAACCCTAGACCTGAATGATGCCACCTATGTCACCAGATACCCCAAAGGCACCATTGATTTATCATTTGTTAACCATGGATATGAGCGTGACCTAAGTGCTACTACTATTATGAAGAAGCACTTCCATGATGCTGAGCGTCTCATTTTCCATATGATCAATGTCTGTCTTGCCTCCCAAACATCTTCATGGGATCAAATGTCATCCAGGTGGCAACAAGTATTGTATTCTATCCTTGAACGCCAAAGCTTAAATTTTTCTGAAATAATATTTTTGGAATTAAAAGATCTGGCAATGAAACCTGTGGCTAATAGATGGATATTATATCCAAGGTTTCTTATGGCCATAATTATTAATCAATTAAAGTCTGATGGCCTTGTTGGCCTTGGAGTCCCTGCTATGGTAGTTTTGCCAGAAGTATACTCCAGGCACAACTCAAATCCACAACTCAAAGAGGCTGCCAAACTGCTAAAACCTAAGCAGAGGGAACCCACAGCCTCCGCCTCCACCTCCAGATCTAAAGTCCCCTCCAAACCAAAATCCAAGAAAACCAAAAAGGCTACTCAGGGAGTTGAGTCCCCTGATGATGCCCCTGCAGCACAAACGCAGGATGAAACTACTAGCCTTAATCCCCTTGTAGTTTCAAAGACTCTACCAGCTGAAACCGCTCAGGTATCCTCTCAACAGGATCCTGATGCAACCAATATTGGGGAAACCACATTACTGGAATCTCTCTCACTTGAGAAGATTGCCATTGAAGAGCACCATTCACCCCAGGTGCAATCCTTTTCACCTTTATCTTCCACTGAAACCACCCCTACAAGCCCAACTGCAGTCATTGCACAAGTGCTGACTCAACTACATTCCTTTACCCCTCCCCAGAAACCTATTAACACTGGGAAACCTCAATAGCTGAGGGAGAGGATTATAATGTAGTTGACAACCCACAGCATAGGGATTACAAAGTTCAATCTCCCAGTGTAGAGGAGGAGATTAGAACATCTGGTGAGGCTACCTCTTCCCCTATTTCAGCACATGACCAGGATGAAGGTGGTATCATCTCTAAGACCTCACCAGAGGCAACTGCCCATGAAGGATTTAATCCTGAGGCAGGAAGTCCCCAGTTCCAAGACAAAGGGGCACATATGAATACTGATCTACACTCAGCACATGTTCATCCTGATTTACTCAGGAGGTCAGTTGATTCAGCTAAACCTGATGATGACCTGGGCTTTTTCTTTGAAGTTCTAGCCCAAAACACCATTTTTGAGGCTGAGGTATGCAGACTACAAGAACTGCTTGCCAAAATGTCTCAAGAATCAAGTCCATCTGCCCCAATTCACCCACAGATGGCAGCTTCTTTTGAAGCTCTCCCAAACACTGAGCCACTCTCAACAAATCAGCCACCAGCCTCTGTTTCAGGAACCATTTCTCAGGGAGAGAACCCCTCTGAGCAAATGGTTGCTGCATTTAAATCTTCCTTACCTCTCATCACTCCAATCATCACTACTATTGTCCATCAAACCATTGATGAGAGGATTTCCTCAAATCTTCAAACCCTTCTTGATGATGTTGTTTCCAAGAAACTTTCTGACATTCAAACCCCTGAACCCAATGCAACAAAAAAGGGAGAGTCTAAGTCAGTGAAAGAAGATAAAAGAAAGAGAGTTGAAGAGGAAGAAGCCAAAGAGAAGAAAGGAAAAGAGATAATCACTTATAAGAGAAAGAAAAGTGCTGAACAGACTGATCATGAGAAGAAGTTGGAGGAACTGATCAAAGATGCTGATGAGCAACACAGCAGATCTATGGATAAGATCATTGATCAGCTCTTCAGACAAGGCTTTGACACTGCCAAACTTGATTCTGAGATCAGACGGCTAGAGATTCAAGAGACTGAAAATAGATGGCCAGCTGCAATGAGAAAGAAAGGGAAAGGTTGGAAGCTATGATCAGATTCTTGTCAAAACACTTGGGAAGACCGATCATTGAAGTAAAGTCATGGTCTAGAGACAGTATTTTGGAGATAACCACCAAAATCTGTTCTTCGGAAACCTTCAACAAAGGATTGATCATAGAAGCTCTGGATGAAGCCGGTGCTGGGAAAAGGTCTGACATGGCAAAGTTATCCAAAGCCACCCTCACAACCAAAATGATAGAGCAGCCTTTACGATCTCCCTTACCAAAACAACCCTCAAAATCAACCTCACAACCCCCAAAACAATCAACCTCACAACCCCCAAAACAATCAATCTCACAATCCTCAAAACAACCAACCTCACAACCCTCAAAACCAACTCCTTTACCCAAGAAACCCACTCAATCAACCACCAGTGATGCACCTAAGAGAAAGAGAAGGGTGTTGAGGATGGAAGAAGAAGAAGATGATGATGATGAGGATAGTCTGCCAATCTCTGCTGTGGTTAAAATGAAGAAACCTGAGCCTAGGAGTCAACCAACAACAATCACTCCTGACACTCAAAGGCAAATGGTTAAAGTGAAGATTGAAGAAGAAGAACAGCAGAAACAACATGATGAGCAGCTGTTAAGGATGGTTGATAAGGAATTTCCTAAGTCTTCATCCATATAAGCTATGAAGAAACATGCTCAGAGGTTGTATGCTCTCAGATTTACATTTCAGTATCAGAAAGAGAGAGTAAGGATTCGGCTTGACCCCAGAGTTAGTGACAGAATTCATAGGAAAAATGTTCCAAGTAGATACAATGGCCAAGTGAGAAAGACAATGGATGCTGTGATAATGCTGGCCATTGTAGTGTCACCCTGGGAAATCCTTGATGATTTCAAGCGAGCTTACAAGACTAAGATGACTCCACAAACCTTGTTGGAAAACAAAATGGTGAAGAAGGGGTTAATTTACAAGAAGCTTGAAGAAATTAGAAGAAATGAGCTCCAGTTGTTACTTGAAGGTACTCATCCTGATGAGTTTGCATACAGAGAAATAACAACTATGGAGCTGAAGAATGGAAAGATTGTTAGATATTTGTCTGAGTATTATGGGCCTGAGTTCTTCTTTGAGAGTGAAGCTGAAGAACTCACAATAGAAGATAAAGTTGTTCTTCTTGAGGCCTATGTCAGAGAGTCTTACAGACTCATCATTGGGAAGTAGGTTTAATGATTGGGGTAACAGCTCTGTGTCCAAATTCCCCAAGATAGAGTTCCCATTCATCTTTTGCCAATCAAACTTTTTGAAACCTCTTCCTGGCCTGAGCTTGACTTGGTGATTTCTGAGCTGATCCAAAAAATATGTCTGCCAATAAGTGGGACTTCAATAAGCTTAAAGGTTTTGGATGCATTGGTTCAGGGGGAGTTTGTTGGACCAAAAGAACCAATGAGCCAGATCAGAAAAACCTTTAAGTCCCACAGACATCACAACAACTGAAGAAGATCTACATCTGCTGAAGACAATGTCTGAAGACAAAGTCTGAAGATAAAAGTCTGAAGACATATGTTGAAGACAAAGTCTGAAGACCAAGTTCTCAGAAGTTGTCTCAAACAGCTGAAGTGTTTCATTTCAGTAGTTGTAATGTTTTACTTTTCAGTAGTTTTATTATTGTAAAATGTCTGAAGTTCTTACACTTCAGATGTTATAGTTACAGTAGTTGTAATTCTTGTTTACTCTTGGCTTGTTGTGAAGGTGTCCTCAGTTGTTGTGGACATCTTCAGTAGATTAGTTACTTTCAGTAGTTTGTTAAATCAGTTAGATGTCACTATCAAGTGACATCAGCTGACGTCACATTCCTTTATAAAAGGAATGTTGACCTAATTGTTTTGTAACCAAAGCATTTGCGTCAATGAAAATCTTCCATTAACAGAAAATTTCTCTCTCTATAATCGTCATAGTGTGATTGCATATTCATACTTGTCTTGCTTAAATTTGATCTAATTTCTATTATATTCCGCTGCAAATTCATATCTAATTGATCAAACTAGATCCGATCCTATCAAGGACAAATGCGGTCAAATTTTCTAAAATTCACTGTAGCAAATGCGGAAGAGTTTTGTTCATCTGCATTTGTGTACTGTTATGTTCACTGTAGCAAATGCGGTTGAACAAAGTTAATCAACATTTGTTCACTGTAACAAATGCGGCTGAACAAAGTTAGTTAGCATTAGTTCACTGTAACAAATGCGGTAGATCAAATTCCTTTGTCCACATTTACTTCAACAAATGCGGCAGAACAATAAAGTTGTCCGCATTTCTTGAATTTCATAAATTATGATGACAGAAGAGATTAAGCACATTGTTTATTCATTTTGATACACAAGAAAGGTTTGTGTTGATATCAACTACAATTAGGAAATGCAGATGAGTAAAAAGAAATGCGACAGAACAAAGGTTTTCCACATACACAAATGCGGTTGAATACTTTTGTCCGCATACATTTTCAACACTTAAATCTTTTATGTATACTTGAAACAAATGCGGTAGAGTTAACTTGTCCGCATTAGTTTCACTTTGTTTTTAATGACATAAAACAATTACCCGCATTATATGCCTAGGTTACCTTCACCCGCTTTAACCAATGCATTTACCCGCATTAATTTTTGAACTTAATCAAAAATTAATGTTTCTGCAGAGTAAAATTATTTCTATTTTTTTGTTGATTCCTTGATTGTTATGAAGATTTGTCTTTGATTGACTTGTCCCTTACGAAGTTTTGACTGTTGTTGGGGTTGTTAATTCTTGTTTGGATTGACTTGTATATCAGATGTGATAAAAGTTTTCCATTGTTTGATTGATCTTGGACTTTTATGCTTCCAAGAATCTGCATAAGCTGAGATACTATAGTATAACTTCCACACCAACACAATCAGTTTCTTTTTGATTTGGTTTTATAAGTTTAAGAAAGGAAATATCTGTACAAACTGATCAAATTTCTAAATTACTCCCCCTAAAGTTTATATCCATAACTAGATAGAAACATTAAAGATTTAAAACTTTTGAACATGAAATATTTTTGATGTTTTTTTTTGTTTTCTGATTTGAGCATGAAAAGGAAGTATACTTTTTCTTGGGATCATATCAATCTTACATTACACAAATGCAATCTGTTGTTAGTAAAATAGACATGTTTATGATCTTATTGATTGAATGTATGTTTGTCCTCTTAAACTCATACCTGGTTAATATTTTAATGCATGTGACATTTATCATGTTTTGATTAATTTGATTATTCAACATGTACCCCAAACACAAAAGCATGGTATGATCAACCACCCTCATGTAATGCATCGTAGAACTTTTTACAACTTACTTGACCAGGTTACTTAAAGTATGAGATCTCATTTTCACAGATCCTCATTGGGATTCTTTTACTCTGATCCTTTTCATGATTTGATCCATATTGGGATTCTTTTTCAATTCACCTTGGAAGGTGATCCATGATGGGATTCTTTTTGTTCAATCACAAGGAATGTATTGTTTTGTTGATTCATCCAATTTGGATGTGCTCCTCATTGGAATATTTTGGATCATTACATCAGCACTATGTGCTTGTTTCTCCATGTCTTTGCTAAGCAAAACAAAGAAGAAACTGATGTAGGTGAAAGTGATTCATAGAATATCATTACCTGGTATGTTTAGGTTACTACACACATATACACTTGGATAAGCCAATACGTACCCATACTCTGAGATGAGTGTTTCACAATTGAATAAGATTTTAATTCATCATAACATGTATCTTCTTTTCCAAGTTGAGCCTACCCACATATCATGTAAGTCATATCAGTCTTTTGAGAATTTGAAATAAGCATTGTGAATGATATAAAGACTTTAATTATCTCATTTCCCTTAAGTATATATCATATTCTTCATTAAAATGACTTCTTTTTGTAATTTTCTAAAATTTTAAATTGTTTTTGATGTTTTTGATTTTATTCAACCCCGTTAATCATGCCAATTGATTGAACTAGGAATTCAAACCTACTAGAATCAAATACCTTGGTAAATAAATCAGTCAATTGATTATCAGTGGGAACTTGAATCAATTTGATTAACCCTTTTTCAGTACAATCTCTCAAAAAGTGATATGTAATTTCAATATGTTTTGTCTTTGAGTGCTGAACTAGATTATTTGTGATAAAGACAGCTGCTGTGTTGTCAATATGAATTAGAGTGTGCAAGAAGTTAAAACCATAGTTAAGCATCTGGTTTTGAATCTAGAGAACTTGAGAGCAACAAGGTGATGCTGCTATGTACTCAGCTTATGCTGTTGAAACAAATATGTTTGTCTACTTCTTGCACTGCCAGGAGACCAGTCTGGGACCAAGAAATTGACAACCGCCAGAAGTGGACTTCCTATTGAAGTTGCATCCCCCATGATCACAGTCAGTGTAGGCATAAAGATTGAAATCTCCTTCATTTGGATACCATAATCCAAAAGCAGACTTGCCCTTAAGGTATCAAAATATCCTCTTGACAACATTCACATGAGATTCCTTGGGATCTGCTTGATATCTGGCACACACACAAACACCAAACATAATGTTAGGCCTACTGGCTGTTAGATACATAAGTGAACCGACCATAGATTGATAGTGAGTCTGATCCACTGATTTGCCTTCTAGATCTAGACCAATCTTCACTTTAGTATCGGACCGACAATCAGCAAAGTGAAAATTCTTCAATATTGTTTCCATATATTTTGATTGATTAATGAAGATTCCATATCTTGTTTGTTGGACTTGCACTCCTAGAAAGAATTTGAGTTCCCCCATTGCACTCATTTGGAATGTTGAATGCATAAGGTCTTCAAAGTCTCTACAAAGCTGCATGTTTATTGAGCCAAAGATGATATAATCCACATTGATCTGGACCAGCAACATGTCCCTTCCTTTTCTCTTTCTGAAGAGAGTATTATCAATCTTTCCTCTTTTCATATCCATGTTCAAGAAAGAAAAGATGATAGAGTCTCGTATCATTTTTTTGGGCTTTGATGAAGACCATACAAGGCTTTGTCAAGCTTGTACACCCTATGTGGAAAATCAAGATCTTAAAAGCCTGGTGGTTGACTCACATAGACTTCTTCAGCAATCTTTCCATATAGAAAAGCACACTTCACATCCATTTGATAAACAGTAAACTTCATGGATGTTGAGTATGCAAGAAAGATTCTTATTGATTCTTATCTGGCAATAGAGCAAACACTTCATCATAATCAATTCCTTCTTCTTGTGTATAACCATGAGCCACTAATCTTGCCTTGTTTCTGATGAATCCCTTTATCATCAGTTTTGTTTCTGTATGGCCACCTGGTACCGATAGGGTGTTGCCCTTCGGGAAGATCTACCAATTGCCATACTTCTTGCTTCTTGAATTGCAGTAACTCTTCCTATATTGCCTCAATCCAACTATTGTCTTGAAGAGCCTCTTTGATATGTTTGGGTACTGTTTGACACAGAAAGCAAGAGAACAACAAGATGTTTGTAATGTTTGACTTGCTTCTTGTCACCCATTCATTAAGTTCACCAATGATACTTTCTACTGGATGATTCTTGTGTATTCTGGTGGTTGGAATTGAGTCACCAGCAATGGTTACATCAAGATTGGAGACATTCAGATCATATTGGTGAGAGGCACTTTCATTTTGTACTGTGGGTGAGTTGTGGAAATAACCAGAATTTGTTCCAGTGACTGCATCAGCATTAGCAGCACTTTGATTACTTCCATCATTTGATGTTCTTTCAGTTTCAACTGGAGGTGTAGCTTGATTTTGATTTCTGACTTCGGTTGAGGGTTCTTCTGAAGGATATGGGAGTATGCTAGGACCTGCCTCAGTTAAAACACATTGATTTTGTGATTGTTGTCTGACAGGATCAGCTTGTAGTGGGACATCTTCATTAAGTTGCTAAGTAGAAGTTAGAGGAACCACTAGAAAGTCATTCCTTCTTTCTACTACTGAAGAAGATTCAGCTGATTGTAGGTTTCCTGCATCAAACAAATGAAATTGATCAAAAGATTTTGTAAATGAACCAATATTAAACAACCAGTCAGGACCATTTGTTTATTTGGGAAATGAATGCTCCTTGAATTGAACATTTGTTGATTCATCAATAATGTTTAATCTAGGATTAAACACTCTATAAGCCTTTGAGACAGAAGAATATCCTACAAAGAATCCTTCATCAGACTTTGATGAAAACTTTCCCAAATGGTCTTGGGTGTTTAATATTTAGACAGGACTACCAAATGACTTGAAAAATCCAATAAATGGTTTTCTGTGAAAGAGAAGTTCATAAGGAGTCTTGTTGCTTTCTTTTACAATCAAAGTTCTATTTTGTACAAAGCACGATGTGTTAACTGCTTCTGCCCAAAAGGTAACTGGCAGTTTAACATCGGCTAGCATTGTTCTTGCAGCTTCAATCAGTGTTTTATTTCTCCTTTTAGCTACCCCATTTTGTTGAGGAGTTTTAGCTGCACTGAATTGATGAGAAATGCCTATGGTTGCACAAAATGAACTCATATCTTCATTTTTAAATTCTGTCCCATTATCACTTCTTATTGTTTTGACTTTATGATCAAGTTGATTTACAATTTTGGTGATAAAATCTTTTATTAGTTAGGATGCTTCATTTTTATGAATTAAGAAGAAGACCCATGTGAATCTGGAAAAGTCATCTATGATCACCAAACAATACTGTTTATTTCCAAAACTCATAACATGAGTTGGTCCAAACAAATCCATATGAAGTAACTTTAATGGAGAATTTTTTGTGTTCACAAGTTTTGGCTTGTAGGAAGACTTATGTTGTTTCCCTTTGAGACACGCTGAACAGTGATCGATAAAATGAAATTCTTTTTAGGGTAAACCAATCACATGATTTCCCTTGACCAATCTATTCATGTTTTTGAAATTTGTGTGTCCCAAACGTCTGTGCCAAAGCTGTGACTCATCAAAAGATGCTTTTGACAGAAGATGCATTTCGTCTTTTGGAATAGCAGAATTCAGGTTTAATACATAGGTTTTATTCTTCCTCGGGGTCTTCAAGACAACCCATTCTTCAAGAATTTCAAATCCAAGTTTCAGAATGTAGCAATGAGTGTCGGTGAGTTGAATATTTCTTGTCATAAATCTGAGACACACTGAGCAGATTGAAATTCAGTTGTTCACAGTAGTTCACTCTATCAAAGCTCAACATCCCATTTGTCACAGATCATTCACCAGTAATTATGTCACCTTCTGAATCTCCACCAAATGCCACAATAGTTCCTTGAATATGCTTGAAATCATGAAGGAGGAACGATCTCCAGTCATGTGTCGGGAGCACCCACTGTCCACATACCATAAGCTATTGGACCTGTATGGACGACCCTGCAAGCATAAAAGAACTAATTAGAATTAAGCAACGATGTCTTGGGTTTCCCGTTCCTATCCATGAAAGTAACTTTTTGGTATTTTCCTCTAAATTATGGCTTATAGGATGAAGCTTTGCTGGATTTTTGTTGATTTTTGTTGGTTTCATATTAGAAATTTCAACTGAAGAGTCAGAAGATTATTCAAACCTTTGTGTCACACCCCGGGCCCAGGTAGGGTGGGACGTCACTGACTAGCAAGAACATATGGCAGCGGAAACAAAGCATCGTAAGCGCACAAAAGGAGAGAACATCACATGGCCCAAATAATATGGACATACAACATTAGTACAAAATGTATCCATCAACAATAAATGTAAATTGTTCAAAATGTTTTAAAATCAAACAAGCCAATGCCATGGTCACGGTGCTAGGTCTAGGTCTTCAACAACCGCTAGACTCCCTTCATGGATTACCTGAACATGCTCAAAAGAAAATTGTGTCAACTAAGAAGTTGGTGAATTCAAGTGCTTAGGATTCAACAAAATGGTGTTGCTGAGAGGAGAAACATGACACTTATTAAGGCTGCTCGAACTATGTTAGCTGATTCAAAGTTGCCTCCAACATTCTGCGCAGAGGCAGTCACACAGCATGCTATGTGCAGAACAAGGTTCTTGTAGTTAAGCCAAATGGAAAAACCCCTTATCAGCTATAAAACAACTGGCCACCATTCATTGGCTTTCTAAGGTCCTTCGGCAGCAGGTGTACCATACTTAACACAATGGACAATTTAGCAAAATTTGCTGAAAAGTCGGATGATGCTATCTTTGTTGGATATTCCTCCAACTCAATTGCTTATAGAGTTTATAACATCAAATATCCATAATTTAAGGAATCATCTAACATTGTTGTGAATGAGCACACTCCTTGTGTTAGGGGGAATGGCCCTCATCATATATTTGAATTAGAATTGTTTCCAAACTATTCTAAACCTTCTTGTGGGAATATTTCAGCTGTAACAGGTACTCAAAGTGATTCTGATGATGACCAACATTTTGAGTTACCCAGACTTTTTCCAAGTTCTCCTGGAGTTGCTAAAGATGAAGCTTCCATAATTATCAGATCTGATAGATAGTGAAGCTTCAACTAGTTGTCAACCTAGTGAGCCTCAAAACTCATTTGGTGATATTGCACAACACCAAGCTGATGGAAGTAGCATTTTGAAGGAACATGTAATTGTTAATGCTGCTTCAGAGCCAACTGATACTTATGCTATTTCTCATTCATTCAATCAGTCCTCATTGAATGAGTATGAAACAATAGCTGGTCCAAGTGTTCAACCTCCAGAGCAAAATATGTCTAATCTGGATCTATCGTTGCAACTAGATGTGAACGCTAGAATTAGAATTCACAACACTCATCCAGCTGAAAACATCATTGGAGATGTCTCTGAAGGTATGAGAACAAAGGGACAAACTCACAATGGGAATGTATGTCTGTACTCATGCTTTTTATCTCAGATGGAACACAAGAAAGTAGAAGAATCCTTGAAAGATAGTAGTTAGGTTGAGTCAATGCAAGAGGAATTGCTTCGATGTAAGATAATCAAGATTGCGCTCACAGTACCACTTGACAAGCTCTGCAAAATTACCTCGACTTTTAGAACTTGTAGACTCATCATGTCCTCGGAAAGCTAAACCTTGTTTTAAAAGAAAACGAACCACATCAACAACGACGGTTAACCAAATACGATAGTAAATCTCATATTGCTTACATTGTCGTGACAATATATAGTTTACATTATGCCTTTGAACTTTAAATGACTCGTATTTACTGTCGCATGATTATGTCTACTATATTGACCTCCTTCATGATCACGAAAATTTCAAATGCCTTTTTCCAATTGCTAAGCCGTGGTTGATGAAGACATCATCCCCATGTTTATTACCAGTAGCTAACAAATAACACCATAAACAAAATGTTGTATCTTTCGATACATTATACACTAACCAAAAAAAATAGTCAAACCATGTTTCTTGAAATTTTCTCGCACGTCCACAAATTTTTGTTTTGGGGAAAATTTGGCCTTTGGGTTGACAAGGCCCTTTTGTTACGTACCTTCTTCATACTTCTTCCTGAATATTAATTGAATAATCATTAATTGGTTGACGCAAGGCCGGGTTACCAACAATTTCATCATTTGATAATTCAACTTCTTCTCGATTTCTTTTATTACTACTTTCATTGGCATTTATCGGGTTTGATGAAGTCTCGATGTTTGGTTAGGTATTTTACCAAAATATCTTTCTAAAGAACCGTTTCTACGTATGAAAAATATAACAAATAATAAATACTAAACTAAATGCTATAGAATAACAAATTATAAGATTTAATCTAAATCAAATAAATTGAAAAGCAAAATTCATAAAGTCAAACAATTCATCCGTAGCTATTATAATAAATAAAAGCAAATTTCAATATATAGATTATTAGATGTGTACCTCATTTGAACAATTGTGAACTGATTCTAAGAAAAGGACAAGAAGAATCAGTGAGTCGACCATTTTGTTTGTAATGTCAAGTCTACTTTTTTTTCTTAGAGCAACGACGTGTAGCAGGTTAACATAAAAAGAAACAATAAAAAATTAGGTTTTAGTATTTGGGTTTTAAATTAGTGTTTTTATAAGAAAGCCAATGTTGACCAAATAAACTTTTTTGTTTATATATAAGTTATTGACATCCGAGAGCCATTCATAGTTTTATATATCAGTCTCTTATTCTTCTTCCTTAGTACTCTTCTTCCTCACTACTTTTCTCCATAGTGTCTATAGTATCTCTCCTTTTTTCTTTTACTTTAAATGCTAATTAAGAGGGTCAAACTCAAAAATAATTTTTAGTAGACAGCTCCGCTCAATAGAAAATTTAGTTGACTGGAGGGTCAAGGGACCCTCTGGACCCCTCTTAAATCTGCCGATGGTCTAATAGCTTGAAGGCATGTATGGACAGTATCAGTTTTGTTTTTACTTCATTGATTATTATTCTTATTGTAGACCGTGCATACTATCTCCAATGCAATATTTTAGAGATACAAAAAAATGTTGTAAGAAAGGGTGCTAAAAAGTTTATGTGGTACCCTTGTTTCATCTTAATGGTTCTTAATGCATTATATGTATATTTTGCCAACCAAAAGACTCCAACTTTAAACATTATGGTTATGAAGCATGATGTATTTTCATACATGAATGGTGCAAAAGGAAACTCATATTCTGGAGTTCATTTTTCCAATACCAGCTCTTGGACATTCCACTCCACCAAGAGATGCATAAGAAAGTTTCAGTTGTGATTTTTTTAAACGCTCTGCCTAAACACTCTAGGCAGGAGAGCACTTCCTCTAAGATCCCATATACTATCCAAGGGTTATATCATATACTATCCAAGGGTTATATCATATGATTGTACATATGGGAAAAGATTGTATACAAAAGACTAACTAGATTAAAGAATTACAACTACACAGTCAAGTTAAGGAAATGAAATTAAAGAGTTGACGAATTAGATGCATCGTATGTTCAGCACCTTGAAGTAGAAATAAGAGCTTCTACATCAAAGTCTTAAAAAAAGAACATATTCCTGAACAACCAATGACTGAAATAGAGATGAAGAAGGAGAAACAGAAAGTGCTTGTGAAAGAAAACATGACCGAACATATATTTTTTTATAAAAGTTGAGACTAGATCTAGTAACTGGTGAAGGTGAACGTTAATTTCGTTGATGCAAACATATTTGAGGTGATTTTTGGGTCCAAGTGATTATTATTTCAATAAAGTTTAATATAAGGATGATGATGAAGATGATGATGATGACTGTTAAGACCGTTTTCGTACGAAGTAATAACGGATTCTGCATGAGACTAGATCAAATGGTGCAGAATCCTATTTGATTGGCGATCCTATCAGTGAGAACAACAACTTGATCGATCTAACGATGAAACACACGTTAAGAATTGATTAGAAATCGATCAGGAACGAACTATGAAGTTGGATAGGCTGTTTAGGACGCTCTGAACCGCTAGGGTTTGTGGATATTCGAAGTCCCCCTCAAGTCTCTGTATTTCCACAAATTATGTGGTATTTATAGGTTTGTAGTTGTCATTCATACGACTGAACCATTGGCACTGACTCATGCGGTTGATTCATACGAAGGACTGAAGGTTCAGTCGTGCAAATGAATCAATCTTATGTCTCAGTCATACGACTGATCCAGTCTCCTGGTTCATTCGTGCAACTGGTCCATAAGTATGATTCATTCATGCGTATGACCCATAAGTATGGTCCATTAGCATTAATAATCACCCGACTAAGTTGAACACATTTCTCAATCATTATTGACTTAGAATCATGTACAACAACCTCAAACCTATATATAATGTTCATTTTAACAGTTCTTTATCCTCAAACTCTTTCTTTCCAATATCAGCTTTCTCGTCTTCATTATCCTCATTTCTCTCAAATTTAGGTTTACTGTCAGTATCAACGCTCAGAGCTTCACAATTTTCTTCGATTTTAACAGTGGAATCCAAATTAGTTCTCAATAATTTCATCTTTTCAATCAGCTCTGCTTTGTAATCAAGTATGCTTGTTACAGAAGAAACAAGATCAGTATTAAGCATGTGAGTTTGATGTGGAAACACGGCTTGCTGAAATTCTTTTCTTTCGATATCCAGCTCGAGAGATTTTTGTCTGTCAATCATATCCATAAGTTTTGTGTTGACATAACCTCTTTCTTGCTTCAGCATTTTAACTTGATGATTCCACGTAGACGGAAGCGAGTCAAGAAGCTTTTGAATCTGTTCATGATTACTGAGATCTGGAACATGCTTCTTTAGATTATTTCCACCTTTAATAATCGATCTATCAAATCTGTCAATTTTTCTTACTTCATTGCTGCAAAAGAGTCAAACTGGCTTTGTGCCGTTGTGAGATTATCTGATTTAAAGTCTTCTGAAGATGACATTTTATAAAAAATTGTGAACAATTAAACGCCCCAAAAATATTTTTCCCAAAAAGTTTAGAATAATTCTCCCCCGTGAAAAATATTTTGTTTTTTTTATATGTCACTCTATGCAATCTTAGCAACTAGGGTCAAGCTGAATATTTTTAAATGTCACGCTTTTTTAATAAATCATTTAAAATCGATGAATATTTCTTTATCACGTTAAAAAAATGAATTATTTCATTGATTTTGAATGAGCCCAACTTTTGTTATATTTTTTATTGTTTTTAATGAGCCCACTTAACAAGTAAATTGATTACCCAATCCAAACCCAATTATTAATTATTATTTTTTTAAAATAGCCCAATGACTTTAAGTTTTTTAATGATTGCAGCCAAATCCAAACCTAAATTTAGCCCATTAAACAATATCAAACCCTAACCCTAAAAGTTAATACAAACACTTCAACACCAATGTACTTCTTTCATCCACAAACCCTACATGCAGCCCCCTCTCTCTCCAGCCAACATCACAAGAGTAAGAGACCACACCGCGGTAGCCGGCGGCCTGCGACGGTGCTGGTGTTTATTCCGTCAAGTACCAGTGAGTGGTGTACCTGAAGGCTGAAGTTTGTGATCCGTATATACATCACGATCAAGATTCATCTGCAAGAAGCTGCAATCTGTTATTCACAAACAACCCTCAGATTCAATATCTCCATTCCACCGGAGATGAATCATCTATTGGTAAGTTTTCTTCGTTTGAAACTTGTTCTCAGTTGACATGAACGATGAACTCTTCGTCATCGAATCCTAACAATGGGTTGTCGGATTTGAATGAGACGAATCCCTTTTTGGGGTTTAATAACTTCAATTCGCCGCCGGTGACGGCTTCTAGCAAGGCCAGCGTTGGTGGTGGTGCCAGTGGTAATCTCTCACAGGCACGGGTTATGAAGGGTAGAAAGCATGTTTCATCTCATAATCGTAAGTATATGAATCCTTTGGATGCACGGGTTGCAGGGGTTGATCGAGGTCTACTGTTTAATGTGAATTCTAATGTTGGTGTTGATGATATGTGAATTTGAATATCAATAGTGATGATGATTGTGCTAAGGAGAGTGCTGTTGAGAAATGTTGTTAGATGAACCTGTAAATGAAACTAGCAACCTGAAGATTGAAGGTGATTGTGATGGTCGTATTCCGACAGCTAGGGTTCAGGCCACCTAAGGTAAGGGGGTGGCGGTGGTTTTTTTTTTAGTTTTGCAGAATGTTAATTTTGCAGATTGACTTTTAGATTCGCAGAATGAAATTTTGAATTTCTTAATTTCGCAGGTTGATAGTTTCACCGGAGAAGATAGTTTCGCTAGAGAAGATAGTTTCGCCAGAATAGTTTCGCCGGAATAGTTTCGCGTAGTTGCAATTTCGCTGGAATTACAGTTTCGCCGGAATTTTGCCGGAGTTTTGCCGGACGAAATTGTAATTTCGCCGGAACAGTTGGAACTTTCGTTAAAGATCAGATCTAGTTTCGCCCCATGAAGATTTGAAGCTCTCAAGAACACCAAGAACGCACACACTAGTGTGTGAGAGAGAAACCTCTTCAGATCTGAATTTTTCTTTCAATTTCTTGTATAAAATATGTTGTAGATCATAAATATATGATGTATATCTTCAAATTTGTAGTAGATGTTGTAGATCTGATGAATTGATTGAGTTTGGGATGAAATTGGAATTTCAGATCTACTTTCTCACTCTAAACCCCCACTTTCTCTCTCTAAAATTCTGATGAACACCTTCAAAAATCAGCAACAAATTCTTCTAATCTTCAATGCATTTGATCCAATAAGGCTCTAATACCAAATTGTAAATCCAGGATAATCAAACTTGAATAAAATCATGAAGATTATAGATTAAAGATGATAATCACAATCAAAACCCCTTTAATCTTTAATTAGATTGCTAATAATATCTTTACAAGTAATCCCTTAATCTATTGGTTATTCAACCATTAGTCAACGACAATTATCCTATTTATAGTGAATATAATATTTACTAATTCCACTTAACCTCCTAAACTTAGGCTAATTAATGGAAATTACATATTAAACATAAAAATGACTAGAACAAGATAAAATATATTTTGTTCACACAAATTATATTTATTACAATTAAACTCCTAGTCATTTAAATCTTTAACTTCTCGTCTCGGTTCTTCGTCTCGAACGTGTCGGGATTGACTTTTGTTGACTTTGACCGTGACGTTACTTTTGTTGACTTTGACTGTTTTGATAATATAGACTCATCATGAGTTCGAAGGTCCAACATTTTTAGGTCATAAACTTCAATGATTTTCACATTGTGTTCGATACTACTGGTGTAGCAAATCGAAACTGAGGACTAATCTGGGTGAATGAATCTAGAACACGGGTTTTTGGTGATGGTGATGATGATGGATGAAGAACAGTGATAATACGCTTGTCGCACTCTGAAGTCTCTAAAATTTGAAAAGTATTAAATGACATTTTCAAGTGGGTTTAAATAGTCAATTTAATGTCTCTTACAATACAAGTTTCAGGACAAATGCGGCCAATTTTTCTAAAATTCACTGTAGCAAATGTGGAAGAGTTTTGTTCATCAGCATTTGTGTACTGTTACAGATGCGGAAGAGTAAAAACTTAACAAAATTTGTTCACTGCCGCTAGTGTTTCTTCATCTGCTTGTAAGTGGGATCTTTCGACCCTTTGTAGCAATCTTTGAAGTCTATCATGACACCATCTCTCGCGGCTCCGTTCAAAATGTAAGTAGGGATGATCCATGATCCTGAAATTTTAAAAATAATTTAATCTAGACAAGACAAATTTCTTAAGCAGTTTCATGATGTTAGTGAAAATTATATGTTTTTCAAGACATAACATCATAATGATTCAATTCATGTTCAAAAATAGTTAAGAATTTATCATCTAAGGAAAAATTTTTGAACATGGGGGTGCGCTTTGTAAAACGTGGGGATGCGGTTAACATGTTTAGGCATGAAATCTTGACTCGAGCAATCGTGGTTTTGTTTGAAAATCGTTGATTAAGCATGAGTCTACATTTTCTTGCTTTAAAAATCAAAGATTATACGTTTAACATTTCAATCATGTGTTAATAATTCAAGATACTCAAAATATATATATTGTTTTACACCACTTGAAAATTCTTATAACTTGAACATGATTAACAAAGTTTTCACCACGAATTATGAAGATAGTCTTGTTAACAACAAAAGAAAACAACTAATTAACTAACTACACATACTAATATCTAACTAAACACACTAATTAACACTAATCTACTACAAGAATAAACATGAACAAGTAGGTTAAAAGCATTCATCATTCCATAACACGTTTAAGAACAAGTGTTTACACATAATTGCTAGGATTTTGGTTGTTTAGAGACCTAATCACCTAACTACATGTAAATGACTTTCATAATCATAGGAATTAGCATACTAACCTCTTGATCAATTACTCTTGCAATAACACTTGAAAAGATGAAAGAAAAATGGAAAACATGATGGAATTGAAGGTGGATACGACTTTGCAGGCAAATGAGTTCGGTTTTTAACATGCAAAATTAATAGGAAACAAGACAAAAGGCTGAAAAATGTCAGGTGGTGTCATGTCTTGTTGAACACGGGGGCGTGCCTCTTTAAGCACGGGGCCGTGTTCATGTGTTGGTGTTCAGTTTCAGTCTTTTGTTGTTCTGATTTTTCAGTTTCGCGTGTTATGTAAATTTCCCGGTTAAGTTTTATCACTTCCAAATCATCAGAAAAGATACGAAAATAGTCCTATAGTTAAATAATGTTGATACATGTATGTCCCTAGATCATGATTTGAATGTAATAGATCTTGTTTGTCTGATTATGATGTAATGTTTGGAAAGATTAATGAAATGATATTGATTGTTTGTGATTTATAATGTCTAATATTTCATTAATTAGTCGATATTTAATTGGTTAATTAGGTTTGTGGTTGTTTGAATGGTTACACATAATGTGATATTAATTAATAAATTCAAACTTAACACAATGAAGTTCTCATGTGAATGGCCCATGCGAATGGACCATACGCATGAATAACTTCATACGATTGACTCAGTCGCACGACTAAACCAGGAGACTGGATCAGTCGTATGACTGTAACATAAGATTGGCTCAGTCGCACGACTGAACACTCAGTCGTGCGGATGACTCAACCGCATGGTTCAATCGCACGACTGAACCATACTTATGGTCCAGTCACACGAATGAACAATACTAACCTATAAATACAACCCAATTCGTGGAAAAACGTAGGCATTCATTCTATTTCGACTCCAGACGTACCCTAGCCGTCCAGAAGCCTCCCAATTCGTTCTCCAAGTTCATAGAACACATTAGATCGATTCCCAATCGATTCTAAACGTTAGATTCAATACTTTATAGGATTCCGCACTATTTGATCTGGTTTACACGCTAATCACTCGGTATTTCGTTCAAATACCAGGTCCTAACAAGTGGTATCAGAGCTTTGGCTCTTGATTATGTGTGATTCAATCAAGATTGATAAAAAGTGTGTGTTTTTACACTAAAAAACGCAATCTTTTGTGTCAAAAGTGATCTTGGACGTTTCCTGCTCATCAAAGTTTGGTTTCTACACCAAAAGTGACAAGAACTGTGGGAAGCAAGGTTGTTCCCACAGAGTATGGGCTAAGGGCGGTTGGTGAACGCCCAAGAGATTCAGGAGAGACAGCTGCTGATCCTAGTTATGCACCGGAGTCAGCTAGCCGTGTTGTAGGGGGAGCATCCACCTCGACGGGAACGAGGAGGAAAAGGATGGCTCAGCCCCACGGGCAAAAGAAGAAGAAGAGATGATTGACCTTCATTACCACCACAGCCACTACCGCTACCACCACCACTACCACCCAAACAGCCACACCATCCACCACCACAGCCACCACAGCTAGCACAGCCACCACCATACCTCCCACCACTGTACAGATGCCATCTACCACCATATCTTTCACTCCCACATCACCTCCACCATCTCACAGACCCAGCCCCATCTTCACTACAGCCACCACCACCACCACTACCCACCAAGCAGGACCCTCAGCCCATCCCTCTCATACATATGGATCACCTCTACCTCCAATTGGGGTAGAGGAACAGCTTTCTGCGCTCAACAGGATGGTGATGCGCTTATTAGCTGCTGATGAGGAGAAGTCGGCTCAGATCCGCCAGCTGGCTGACCTTACTGCTGCATAGTCTCAGCAGATCTCAGAGCAGGCTCGGGTGATTGAGGAGCAGGCCCAACAAATGGCTGCTCAGAGCCATGAGATCGCCCAACTCCAGGAGCAAAGTGTTACATCTACCAAGAAGATAGAGGAGTTGGAGGAGGCTAAGAAGACGATCATGTTAAAGCTAAAGGGATCTAAGGAGGAGCCCCTGAAGATCCAAGAGGGAGACGGAGATCATGGTGATGATGATGATGAGGATGACGATGAGGATGGTGAAGATGAGACTGAGGAGGATGAGGGGACTGAAGAAGAAAGGACAGAGGAGAAGGATGAAGATGATGATGCAGAAGAAGGAGATGCAGCTGCATCGGCCTCTGCTCAAGGTCAGAAGAGGAGATCCAAGAATAGACAAGACCAACCAGCTTCCTCCTCTGCTCCACCAAGTGATGACCCGATGATCCAGGACAAAAGTAAAGATTAGATGTCTATGTATTTAATTACTTTTGTATTTGAATCATGTATTTAAACCCATGTATTCAATGTTTATATTAAGTTTAATGCATTTCTGTTTTGATTAATTACTAATGGTTGATGTGTTGAATGTTTAAATCAAACAGATCCAAATTACCAAAGGGATGAGTTCGATGTTTATATTAAGTTTAATGCATTTCTGTTTTGACTATGATTCTTGATCTGGAAGGGATCGTAAGAAGGTCGGTGAGTTATACCCCTGAAGAAGGGGAAATAATTCACGACCTATCAAACGAGCAACTAGCAGAGATCTTCAAGCTCAATCCAGATGAGATTGTGAAGGATGCTCCGACATGCGACTCGGCCAGTGACGAAGAGCTCAACGATGTTGATGAAATAGAGATTGAAGATGTCACTGCCGAGCACTACCCTCAGTATGCTGACAATGAGGGAAATGTGGTCCCCAATCTGGGTGAATCCCTTGTTAGCGATACATTTGAGGTGTTAGACAAAATGGAGCAAGAGTCAGAGAAGATAGAGGAAACGGCCCAAGCCTCAAATGATGATGTCGATATCCGAAAGGTTGAGTGGGCTGCGTGTTTTGACGAAGTTAGAGCCCAACGCGTTGCACCTAAACAGGATGCCTACACCAAACTCTACCGAGTCAAGAAACATCATAAGGTGTCGGGCAGGATCATAGCGTGAGCGTATTTTGAGGACCTTAACGTATATGCAGTTAAGAGAGAAAAGGGCATAGAGTACTTCAGATTCCCACATGATCTGAAGACTCTAACAGGTTTTGAGCTCAACCAGCTGGCCAAACTAAAGCTTTTGTATGCTGACCCGAGAAAGATGTCAGGCTGGTTTGAGGCTGCCCTAAGGAAGGAGTACAACACCAGGTGGGTAAACTTCAGACCCCAACAGCCTACAAGGTATATCAGAAGGTCTGAGGTTGATGCCATTACTGGAAAGCCAAAGATAGTGTTGAAGTGGAGTCCTCCGCGCACAATGTCAAGAATCCCGCTCAGGGAAATGCCACAGGACTTCACTCCACACTTTAAGTGGTGGTGCTACGATTGGAGGACAGCAGAAGCGGTCATAGTCCTAAACAAAGAGGGCCAAATGGATACTATCAGGGTATTCGACCCAATGTGGCTTACCAACTTGTCAGCTAACGATGTCTACACGCTATAAAAGTGGCCACTGTTCTATGATACGCAGGATATTGTACAAGCCCTCCAGTTCCAGAACGTCATAAGATTCTGCTTCGCGTTTGAGATTCACGCGGGAGTCACAAAAGAGGACAAGTACAAGAAATATGAGGAGGTGATGCAGAAAACAAGACATTAGAGAGATCTAGGTCCAAGGGGGAGTTTGTTGATATATGTATGTCCCTAGATCATGATTTGAATGTAATAGATCTTGTTTGTCTGATTATGATGTAATGTTTGGAAAGATTAATGAATTGATATTGATTGTTTGTGATTTATAATGTCTAATATTTCATTAATTAGTCGATATTGAATTGGTTAATTAGGTTTGTGGTTGTTTGAATAGTTACACATAATGTGATATTAATTAATACATTCAAACTTAACACAATGAAGTTCTCATGTGAATGGCCCATGCGAATGGACCATACGCATGAATAACTTCATACGATTGACTCAGTCGCACGACTAAACCAGGAGACTGGATCAGTCGTATGACTGTAACATAAGATTGGCTCAGTTGCACGACTGAACACTCAGTCGTGCGGATGACTCAACCGCATGGTTCAATCGCATGACTGAACCATACTTATGGTCCAGTCGCACGAATGAACAATACTAACTTATAAATACAACCCAATTCGTGGAAAAACGTAGGCATTCATTCTATTTCGACTCCAGACGTACCCTAGCCATCCAGAAGCCTCCCAATTCGTTCTCCAAGTTCATAGAACACATTAGATCGATTCCCAATCGATTCTTAACATTAGATTCAATACTGTATTGATTCTTCGTGTGTTCTCACTGATTGGATCGCCAATCAAATAGGATTCCGCACTATTTGATCCTGTTTACACGCTAATCACTCGGTATTTCGTTCAAATACCAGGTCCTAACAAATAACACAAGCCAAATTGAAAATTACATTTCCTAGGGTCCTATGGTTACACGATACGTTAAAATCCGAGAATCTGAAACAACAAAACCAGACTCTATAACGCGTAACAGCGCACTTAACACATCACAGAATGCTTCTAAAAGAAACCTCCACACATTTCGTGTGGAAGGTTCGGCATGGGATAGTGAGAAGTGCGGTTGCTCAATTCCGCAAGCTGCTGGTTAATGGAAATGAGTTCCTCGCTCATCTGTTGAACTTTTTGGATAAGTTCAGCTAAGCGTTGGGAAGCAACGAGATTCATTTCAGTCAATTGCTTGATTAGTTCTTGCATTTTGAAGAAATATTCTTGAGTCGTTGGCTCTCGCGTTTCAGAACGCGGTTTCTTCGCAGGATTCCAGTTTGAGCTTTCGTTACTTGATTCTTTCATTTTTTCAGATGTTTTTAAGCAGGAATAAGTGTGATGAAAGAATGGAACAAGTGTGGTATTTATACACAGGTCGTGAAAAGTGAACACGGGGGCGTGCTTGGCTAGGCACGGCCCCGTGCTTGTCAGAATTCATCTTAAATTCGACCTGCAACGTTCCAGAGTCGTCAGCGGAGATCGTGGAAAAATTTTGTCAGAGACACGGGGGCGTGCTTGATGAGGCACGGCCCCGTGCTTGTGCTTGTGAAGTCCCAAAAATTGCTAAAAAAGTAAGAAAAATTTATGTACAGGTGCCACGTTTAAGTTTCGGGTCTTCGGCATGACCCTTCCCCACACTTAGTTTTCGTCAGGGCAGAGGTGTAATTCCTCCAAAGGAATCTTGGTTGGACCATCGTTATACGGTTTCAAACGATGACCATTTAATTTGAAACTTAAACCTGTGTGGTTATAAATTTCAATAGCACCATTCTGAAACATGTTTTTGATCATATAAGATCCAAACCAACGTGATTTCAGTTTTCCGGGAAATAATCATAAACGAGAGTTATACAGTAAGACACGGTCTCCCACATGAAATTGTTTTGTGCTCTTTAATCGAGCGTCGTGGTATTTTCTTGTCTTTTCTTTGTAAACCCTAGTGTTTTCGTACGCTTGTTCCCTCAATTCATCCAATTCGTGAATTTGTAGGAATCGATTATTTCCTGCAAGGTCCTGGTCCAGGTTTGCTGCTTTAAGCGCCCAAAAGGCCTTGTGCTCTAGTTCTACAAGTAGATGACACGACTTTCCATAAACTAGTTTAAATGGTGTTGTGCCGATGGGAGTCTTATAGGCTGTTCGAAAAGCCCATAATGCATCATCTAACTTGGTAGACCAGCCCTTGTGATTTTGACCTACAGTTTTCTCAAGGATTTGTTTGATCCATCGGTTAGTGACTTCGGCTTGCCCATTCGCTTGTGGATGGTAAGCAGTTGTAAAGCGATGGTGAACTCCATAACGTGCCATTGCTCTTTCAAGCTGATTGTTACAAAAATGAGTTCCTCCGTCACTAATCAGAGGTTTGGGGGCACCAAAATGAGAAAATAGTTTCTTAAGGAATTTGACAATGTTCATGTCATCATTAGTAGGCAGGGCTTGAGCTTCAGCCCATTTTGAAACGTAATCAACTGCTACCAAGATGTAACGATTGCCAAATGACACCGAGAATGGCCCCATGAAATCAATACCCCATATATCAAATACCTCGCATACTTGAACTGGTTTCTGAGGCATCTCATCCCGTGTTGAGATATTGGTTGCTCTTTGACATGCATCATAGGTGCGTACCATGTTATGAGCGTCTTTGAAGATCGTGGGCCGGTAAAATCCAGAGTCAAATACTTTCTTGGCTGTTAAGGTTGGTCCATGGTGTCCTATTGTGGGTCCTTCATGACAATGCCTTAGAATTTGTTCTGCTTCACTTCCGTATACGCATCTTCGAATGAGTTGGTCTGCACCAATTCTGAACAGATACGGGTCCTCCCAATAGTAATGTTTGATATCAGTAAAGAACTTCTTCTTTTGCTGATAAGTCATTCCTTTGAGAAGGATTCCGCTTGCTAAGTAATTTGCAAAATCAGCAAACCAAGGATGTTCATCGATTGAGGATTGAATGTGCATAAGAAATTCGTGAGTAAAATTGTCGTTTATTTTGGCTTCCTCAGTTTGTGAAGGACTTGAATCCTCAAGACACGAGAGATGATCAGCCGCTAGATTTTCCGCTCCTTTCTTATCATGAATTTCGATATCAAATTCTTGAAGCAGAAGAATCCAACGAATCAATCTCGGCTTTGCATCTTGTTTGTTGAACAAATAACGAATCTGAATTTTTCTTTCAATTTCTTGTATAAAATATGTTGTAGATCATAAATATATGTTGTATATCTTCAAATTTTTAGTAGATGTTGTAGATATGATGAATTGATTAAGTTTGGGATGAAATTGGAATTTCAGATCTACTTTCTCTCTCTAAACCCCCATTTTCTCTCTCTAAACCCCCATTTTCTCTCTCTAAAATTCTGATGAACACCTTCAAAAAGCAGCAACAAATTCTTCTAATCTTCAATGCATTTGATCCAATAAGGCTCTAATACCAAATTGTAAATCCAGAATAATCAAACTTGAATAAAATCATGAAGATTATAGATCAAATATGATAATCACAATCAAAACCCCTTTAATCTCTAATTAGATTGCTAATAATATCTTTACAAGTAATCCCTCAATCTATTGGTCATTCAACCATTAGTCAACAACAATTATCTTATTTATAGTGAATATAATATTTACTAATTCCACTTAACCTCCTAAACTTAGGCTAATTAATGGAAATTACATATTAAACATAAAAATGACTAAAACAAGATAAAATATATTTTGTTCACACAAATTATATTTATTACAATTAAACTCCTAGTCATTTAAATCTTCAACTTCTCGTATCGGTTCTTCGTCTCGAACGTGTCAGGTTTGACTTTTGTTGACTTTGACCGTGACGTTACTTTTGTTGATTTTGACTTTGTTAATAATATAGACTCATCATGAGTTCGAAGGTCCAACATTTTTAGGTCATTAACTTCAATGATTTTCACCTTGTGTTCGATACTACTGGTGTAGCGAATCGAAACTGAGGACTAATCGGGGTGAATGAATCTAGAACACGGGTTGTTGGTGATGGTGATGATGATGGATGAAGAACAGTAATAATACGCTCATCGCACTCTGAAGTCTCAAATTTGAAAAGTATTAAATGACATTTTCAAGTGGGTTTAAATAGTCAATTTAATGTCTTTTACGATACAAGTTTCAGGACAAATGCAATCAATTTTTCTAAAATTCACTGTAGCAAATGCAGAAGAGTTTTGTTCATCAGCATTTGTGTACTGTTACAAATGCGGAAGAGTAAAAACTTAGAAAAATTTGTTTACTGTAGCAAATGCGGTTGAACAAAGTTAGTCAGCATTTGTTCACTGTAACAAATGCGGCTGAACAAAGTTAGTCAGCATTAGTTCACTGTAACAAATGCGGTAGAGCAAATTCCTTTGTCGACATTTACTTCAACAAATGCGGCAGAACAATAAAGTTGTCCGCATTTCTTGACTTTCATAAATCATGATGACAGAAGAGATTAAGCACATTGTTTATTCATTTTGATACACAAGAAAGGTTTGTGTTGATATCAACTACAATTAGGAAATGCAGATGAGTAAAAAGAAATGCGACAGAACAAAAGTTTTCCACATACACAAATGCGGTTGAATACTTTTGTCCGCATACATTTTCAACACTTAAATCTTTTATGTATACTTACTTGATGCGGTAGAGTTAACTTGTCCGCATTAGTTTCACTTTGTTTTTAATGACATAAAACAATTACCCGCATTATATGCCTGGGTTACCTTCACCCGCATTAACCAATGCATTTACCCGTATTAATTTTTTAACTTAATCAAAAATTAATGTTTCTGCAGAGTAAAATTATTTCTATTTTTTTGTTGATTCCTTGATTGTTATGAAGATTTGTCTTTGATTGACTTTTCCCTTATGACGTTTTGACCGTTGTTGGGGTTGTCAATTCTTGCTTGGATTGACTTGTATATCAGATGTGATACAAGTTTTCCATTGTTTGATTGATCTTGGACTTTTATGCTTCCAAGAATCTGCATAAGCTGAGATACTATAGTATAACTTCCACACCAATACACTCAGTTTCTTTTTGATTTGGTTTTATAAGTTTAAGAAAGGAAATATCTGTACAAACTGATCAAATTTCTAAATTACTCCCCCTAAAGTTTATATCCATAACTAGATAGAAACATTAAAGATTTAAAACTTTTGAACATGAAATATTTTTGATGTTTTTTTTGTTTTCTGATTTGAGCATGAAGAGGAAGTATACTTTTTCTTGGGATCATATCAATCTTACATTACACAAATACAATCTTTTGTTAGTAAAATAGACATGTTTATGATCTTATTGATTGAATGTATGTTTGTCCTCTTAAACTCATACCTGGTTAATATTTTAATGCATGTGACATTTATCATGTTTTGATTAATTTGATTATTCAACATGTACCCCAAACACAAAAGCATGGTATGATCAACCACCCTCATGTAATGCATGGTAGAACTTTTTACAACTTACTTGACCAGGTTACTTAAAGTATGAGATCTCATTTTCACAGATCCTCATTGGGATTCTTTTATTCTGATCCTTTTCATGATTTGATCCATATTGGGATTCTTTTTCAATTCACCTTGGAAGGTGATCCATGATGGGATTCTTTTTGTTCATTCACAAGGAATGTATTGTTTTGTTGATTCATCCAATTTGGATGTGCTCCTCATTGGGAATATTTTGGATCATTACATCAGCACTATGTGCTTGTTTCTCCATGTCTTTGCTAAGCAAAACAAAGAAGAAACTAATGTAGGTGAAAGTGATTCATAGAATATCATTACCTGGTATGTTTAGGTTACTACACACATATACACTTGGATAAGCCAATACGTACCCGTACTCTGAGATGAGTGTTTCACAATTGAATAAGATATTAATTCATCTTAACATGTATCTTCTTTTCCAAGTTGAGCCTACCCACATATCATGTAAGTCATGTCAGTCTTTTGAGAATTTGAAATAAGAATTGTGAATGATATAAAGACTGTAATTATCTCATGTCCCTTAAGTATATATCATATTCTTCATTAAAATGACTTCTTTTTGTAATTTTCTAAATTTTTAAATTGTATTTGATGTTTTTGATTTTATTCATGGTTAATCATGCCAATTGATTGAACTAGGAATTCAAACCTACTAGAATCAAATACCTTGGTAAATAAATCAGCCAATTGATTATCAGTGGGAACTTGAATCAATTTGATTAACCCTTTTTCAGTACAATCTCTCAAAGAGTGATATCTAATTTCAATATGTTTTGTCTTTGAGTGCTGAAGTAGATTATTTGTGATAAAGACAGCTGCTGTGTTGTCAATATGAATTAGAGTATGCAAGAAGTTAAAACCATAGTCAAGCATCTGGTTTTGAATCTAGAGAACTTAAGAGCAACAAGGTGATGCTGCTATGTACTCAGCTTATGTTGTTGAAACAAATATGTTTGTCTACTTCTTGCACTACCAGGAGACTAGTCTGGGACCAAGAAATTGACAACCGCCAGAACTGGACTTCCTATTGAAGTTGCATCCCCCATGATCACGGTCAGTGTAGGCATAAAGATTGAAATCTCCTTCATTTGGATACCATAATCCAAAAGCAGGCTTGCCATTAAGATATCGAAATATCCTCTTGGCAACATTCACATGAGATTCCTTGGGATCTGCTTGATATCTGGCACACACACAAACACCAAACATAATGTTAGGCCTACCGGCTGTTAGATACATAAGTGAACTGACCATAGATTGATAGTGAGTCTGATCCACTGATTTGCCTTCTAGATCTAGACCAATCTTCACTTTAGTATCGGACCGACAATCAGCAAAGTGAAATTTCTTCAATATTGTTTCCATATATTTTGATTGATTAATGAAGATTCCATCTGCTGTTTGTTGGACTTGCACTCCTAGAAAGAATGTGAGTTCCCCCATTGCACTCATTTGGAATGTTGAATGCATAAGGTCTTCAAAGTCTTTACAGAGCTGCATGTTTATTGAGCCAAAGATGATATCATCCACATAGATCTGGACCAGCAACATGTCCCTTCCATTTCTCTTTCTAAAGAGTGTCTGATCAATCTTTCCTCTTTTCATATCCATGTTCAAGAAAGAAAAGATGATAGAGTCTCGTATCATTTTTTTGGGCTTTGATGAAGACCATACAATGCTTTGTCAAGCTTGTACACCCTATGTGGAAAATCAAGATCTTCAAAGCCTGGTGGTTGACTCACATAGACTTCTTCAGCAATCTTTCCATATAGAAAAGCACACTTCACATCCATTTGATAAACAGTAAACTTCATGGATGTTGAGTATGCAAGAAAGATTCTTATTGATTCTTATCTGGCAATAGAGCAAACACTTCATCATAATCAATTCCTTCTTCTTGTGTATAACCATGAGCCACTAATCTTGCCTTGTTTCTGATGAATCCCTTTATCATCAGTTTTGTTTCTGTATGGCCACCTGGTACCGATAGGGTGTTGCCCTTCGGGAAGATCTACCAATTGCCATACTTCTTGCTTCTTGAATTGCAGTAACTCTTCCTATATTGCCTCAATCCAACTATTGTCTTGAAGAGCCTCTTTGATATGTTTGGGTACTGTTTGACACAGAAAGCAAGAGAACAACAAGATGTTTGTAATGTTTGACTTGCTTCTTGTCACCCATTCATTAAGTTCACCAATGATACTTTCTACTGGATGATTCTTGTGTATTCTGGTGGTTGGAATTGAGTCACCAGCAATGGTTACATCAAGATTGGAGACATTCAGATCATATTGGTGAGAGGCACTTTCATTTTGTACTGTGGGTGAGTTGTGGAAATAACCAGAATTTGTTCCAGTGACTGCATCAGCATTAGCAGCACTTTGATTACTTCCATCATTTGATGTTCTTTCAGTTTCAACTGGAGGTGTAGCTTGATTTTGATTTCTGACTTCGGTTGAGGGTTCTTCTGAAGGATATGGGAGTATGCTAGGACCTGCCTCAGTTAAAACACATTGATTTTGTGATTGTTGTCTGACAGGATCAGCTTGTAGTGGGACATCTTCATTAAGTTGCTAAGTAGAAGTTGGAGGAACCATTGGAAAGTCATTCCTTCTTTCTACTACTGAAGAAGATTCAGCTGATTGTAGGTTTCCTGCATCAAACAAATGAAATTGATCAAAAGATTTTGTAAATGAACCAATATTAAACAACCAGTCAGGACCATTTGTTTATTTGGGAAACGAATGCTCCTTGAATTGAACATTTGTTGATTCATCAATAATGTTTAATCTAGGATTAAACACTCTATAAGCCTTTGAGACAGAAGAATATCCTACAAAGAATCCTTCATCAGACTTTGATGAAAACTTTCCCAAATGGTCTTGGGTGTTTAATATTTAGACAGGACTACCAAATGACTTGAAAAATCCAATAAATGGTTTTATGTGAAAGAGAAGTTCATAAGGAGTCTTGTTGCTTTCTTTTACAATCAAAGTTCTATTTTGTACAAAGCACGATGTGTTAACTGCTTCTGTCCAAAAGGTAAATGGCAGTTTAGCATCGGCTAGCATTGTTCTTGCAGCTTCAATCAGTGTTTTATTTATCCTTTTAGCTACCCCATTTTATTGAGGAGTTATAGCTGCACTGAATTGATGAGAAATGCCTATGGTTGCACAAAATGAACTCATATCTTTATTTTTAAATTCTGTCCCATTATCACTTCTTATTGTTTTGACTTTATGATCAAGTTGATTTTCAATTTTGATGATAAAATCTTTTATTAGTTAGGATGCTTCATTTTTATGAATTAAGAAGAAGATCCATGTGAATCTGGGAAAGTCATCTATGATCACCACACAATACTGTTTATTTCCAAAACTCATAACATGAGTTGGTCCAAACAAATCCATATGAAGTAACTTTAATGGAGAATTTTTTGTGTTCACATGTTTTGGCTTGTGGGAAGACTTATGTTGTTTCCCTTTGAGACACGCTGAACAGTGATCGATAAAATGAAATTCTTTTTAGGGTAAACCAATCACATGATTTCCCTTGACCAATCTGTTCATGTTTTTGAAATTTGTGTGTCCCAAACGTCTGTGCCAAAGTTGTGACTCATCAAAAGATGCTTTTGACAGAAGATGCGTTTCTTCTTTTGGAATAGCAGAATTACGGTTTAAGACATAGGTTTTATTCTTCCTCGCGGTCTTCAAGACAACCCATTCTTCAAGAATTTCAGATCCTAGTTTCAGAATGTAGCAATGAGTGTTGGTGAGTTGAATATTTCTTGTCATAAATCTGAGACACGTTGAGCAGATTGAAATTCAGTTGTTCACAGTAGTTCACTCTATCAAAGCTCAACATCCCATTTGTCACAGATCTTCACCAATGATTCTATCACCTTGTGAATCTCCACCAAATGCCACAATAGTTCCTTGAATATGCTTGAAATCATGAAGGAGGAACGATCTCCAGTCATGTGTCGGGAGCACCCACTGTCCACATACCATAAGCTATTGGACCTATATGGACGACCCTGCAAGCATAAAAGAACTAATTAGAATTAAGCGATGATGGTCTTGGGTTTCCCGTTCCTATCCATGAAAGTAACTTTTTGGTATTTTCCTCTAAATTATGGCTTAGAGGATGAAGCTTTGCTGGATTTTTGTTGGTTTCATCTCGGCAATTTCAACTGAAGAGTCAGAAGATTACTCAAACCTTTGTGTCACACCCCGGGCCCAGGTAGGGTGGGATGTCACTGACTAGCAAGAACATATGGCAGCGGAAACAAACCATCGTAAGAGCACAAAAGGAGAGAACATCACATGGCATTAATGTTTAAAAGAAATCAGGGTTAGAAGTAGGTCTAGCCCCCAAATAATATGTACATACAACATTAGTACAAAATGTATCCATCAACAATAAATGTAAATTGTTTAAAATGTTTTAAAATCAAACAAGCCAATGCCATGGTCACGGTGCTAGGTCTAGGTCTTCTACAACCGCTAGACTCCCTTCATGGATTACCTGAACATGCTCAAAAGAAAATTGTGTCAACTAAGAAGTTGGTGAATTCAAGTGCTTAGGATTCAACAAAATGGTGTTGCTGAGAGGAGAAACAAGACACTTATTAAGGCTGCTCGAACTATGTTAGCTGATTCAAAGCTGCCTCCAACATTCTGCGCAGAGGCAGTCAGCACAGCATGCTATGTGCAGAACAAGGTTCTTGTTAAGCCAAATTGAAAAACCCCTTATCAGCTATAGAACAATAGGCCACCATTCATTGGCTTTCTAAGGTCCTTAGGCAGCAGTTGTACCATACTTAACACAATGGACAATTTAGCAAAATTTGCTGAAAAGTCGGATGATGCTATCTTTGTTGGATATTCCTCCAACTCAATTGCTTATAGAGTTTATAACATCAAAAATCCATAATTTAAGGAATCATCTAACATTGTTGTCAATGAGCACACTCCTTGTGTTAGGGGGAATGGCCCTGATCATATATTTGAATTAGAATTGTTTCCAAACTATTCTAAACCTTCTTGTGGGAATGTTTCAGCTGGAACAGGTACTCAAAGTGATTCTGATGATGACCAACATTTTGAGGTACCCAGACTTTTTCCAAGTTCTCCTGGAGTTGCTAAAGATCAAGCTTCCACAATTATCAGATCTGATAGTATAACTATCTCAAGAGATAGTGAAGCTTCAACTAGTTGTCAACCTAGTGAGCCTCAAAACTCATCCGGTGATATTGCACAACACCAAGCTGATGGAAGTAGCATTTTGAAGGAACATGCAACTGTTAATGCTGTTTCACAGCCAACTGATACTTATGCTATTTCTCATTCATTCAATTAGTCCTCATTAAATGAGTATGAAACAATAGCTGGTCCAAGTGTTCAACCTCCAAAGCAAAATATGTCTAATCTGGATCTATCTTTGCAACTAGATGTGATCCCTAGACTTAGGATTCACAACACTCATCCAGCTGAAAACATCATTGGAGATGTCTCTGAAGGTATGAGAACAAAGGGACAAACTCACAATGGGAATGTCTGTCTGTACTCATGCTTTTTATCTCAGATGGAACCCAAGAAAGTAGAAGAATCCTTGAAAGATAGTAGTTAGGTTGAGTCAATGCAAGAGGAATTGCTTCAATGTAAGAGAATCAAGATTGGGCTCATAGTACCACTTGACAAGCTCTGCATAATTACCTCGACTTTTAGAACTTGTAGACTCATCATGTCCTCAGAAAGCTAAGCCTTGTTTTAAAAGAAAAGGAAACACATCAACAACGACGGTTAACCAAATACGATAATAAATCTCATATCGCTTACATTGTTGTGACAATATATAGTTTACATTATGCCTTTGAACTTTAAATGACTCGTATTTTACTGTCACAATTTTATGTCTACTATTTTGACCTCCTTCATGATCACGAAAATTTCAAATGCCTTTTTCCAATTGCTAAGTCGTGGTTGATGAAGACATCATCCCCATGTTTATTACCAGTAGGTAACAAATAACACCATAAACAAAATGTTGTATCTTTTTATACATTATACACTAACCAAAAAAAATAGTCAAACCATGTTTCTTGAAATTTTCTCGCACGTCCAAAAATTTTTGTTTTGGGGAAAATTTAGCCTTTGGGTTGACAAGGCCCTTTTGTTATGTACCTTCTTCATACTTCTTCCCGAATATTAATCGAATAATCATTAATTGGTTGACGCAAGGCCGGGTTACCAACAATTTCATCATCTGATAATTCAACTTCTTCTCGATTTCTTTTATTACTACTTTCATTGGCATTTATCGGGTTTGATGAAGTCTCGATGTTTGGTTGGGTTTTTTACCAAAATATCTTTCTAAAGAAGCGTCTCTACGTATGAAAAATATAACGAATAATAAATACTAAACTAAATGCTATAGAATAACAAATTATATGATTTAATCTAAATCAAATAAATTGAAAAGCAAAATTCATAAAGTCAAACAATTCATCCGTAGCTATTATAATAAATAAAAGCAAATTTCAATATATAGATTATTAGATGTGTACCTCATTTGAACAATTGTGAACTGATTCTAAGAAAAGGACAAGAAGAATCAGTGAGTCGACCATTTTGTTTGTAATGTCAAGTCTACTTTTCTTTCTTAGAGCAACGACGTGTAGCAGGTTAAAATAAAAAGAAACAATAAAAAATTAGGTGTTAGTATTTGGGTTTTAAATTGGTGTTTTTATAAGAAAGCCAATGTTGACCAAATAAACTTTTTTGTTTATATATAAATTATTACATCCGAGAGCCTTTCATAGTTTTATATATCAGTCTCTTATTCTTCTTCCTTAGTACTCTTCTTCCTCACTACTTTTCTCAATAGTCTCTATAGTATCTCTCCTTTTTTCTTTTACTTTAAATGCTAATTAAGAGGGTCAAACTCAAAAAGAATTTTTAGTAGACTGCTCCGCTCAATAGAAAATTTAGTTGACTGGAGGGTCAAGGGACCCTCTAGACCCCTCTTAAATCCGCCGATGGTCTAATAGCTTGAAGGCATGTATGGACAGTATGAGTTTTGTTTTTACTTCATTGATTATTATTCTGATTGAAGACCGTGCATACTATCTCCAAAGCAATATTTTTAGAGATACAAAAAATGTTGTAAGAAAGGGTGCTAAGAAGTTTATGTGGTACCCTTGTTTCATCTTAATGGTTCTTAATGCATTATATGTATATTTTGCCAACCAAAAGACTCCAACTTTAAACATTATGGTTATGAAGCATGATGTATTTTCATACATGAATGGTGCAAGAGGAAACTCATATTCTGGAGTTCATTTTTCCAAGACTAGAAGATTTTCTAAAATTCAATCATAACAATGATTATAACAACAATCATAAGTTTAGAAAAAACAAGCACAACAAAAACAAGAAGTAGTAGTCCCTCAACAACAACCATATGTGTCTAAACATGTCAGTCAATCAACTATTCTGACTCATGTTGACATTCTAGGTAGTTCATCTAAGGCCTTTGGGGAATGCAGTTGCAAAAGAAGTAGAAAGTGTTGTTGATTCTATATCAGATTGAAAAACCGACAATGATGATATCCGTATGGTTCCATTATTATGAAGTAGAGACTAATGGATCCTACTCCATATGTTTCTTAGAAATGTGCTACCCTTGAAGTTGCAAGGATCATATTCTGGAAGATTCCCCTAGTAGTAAGCCAAAAGAAAATTTGGTAGTAGTATAAGCAAAGGTAGAAGAAGGGGAAGTATAATTAGGAAGCCTAGGAATCTAGTGGCTACTAAGACTATAGTATAAGAGGATCCAATGGCTGAAGTTCAAGTTACAACAAGTTATTCTCAAGACTTTGATATTCATTGATTGTTACTGTTATTGTAGCACCATCCATTCCAATACCAGCTCTTGGACATTCCACTCCACCAAGAGATGCATAAGAAAGTTTCAGTCGTGATTTTTTTAAATGCTCTGCCTGAACACTCTAGGCATGAGAGCACTTCCTCTAAGATCCCATATACTATCCAAGGGTTATATCATATGATTGTACATATGGGAAAAGATTGCATACAAAAGACTAACTAGATTAAAGAATTACAACTACACATTCAAGTTAATGAAATGAAATTTAAGAGTTGACGAATTAGATGCATTGTATGTTCAGCACCTTGAAGTAGAAATAAGAGCTTCTACATCAAAGTCTTAAAAAAGGAACATGTTCCTGAACAACCAATGACTGAAATAGAGATGAAGAAGGAGAAACAGAAAGTGCTTGTGAAAGAAAACAGGACCGAACATATATTTTTTTATAAAAGTTGAGACAAGATCTAGTAACTGGTGAAGGTGAACGTTAATTTTGTTGATGCAAACATATTTGAGGTGATTTTTGGGTCAGAGTGATTATTATTTCAATATAGTTTATTATAAGGATGATGATAAAGATGATGATGATGATTGTTAGGACCGTTTTCGTACGAAGTAATAACGGATTCTGCGTGAGACCAGATCAAATAGTGCGGAATCCTATTTGATTGGCGATACTATCAGTGAGAACGACAACTTGATCGATCAAACGATGAAACACACGTTAAGAATTGATTAGAAATCGATCAGGAACGAACTATGAAGTTGGATAGACTGTTTAGGACGCTCTGAACGGCTAGGGTTTGTAGATATTCGAAGTCCCCCTCAAGTCTCTGTATTTCCACAAATTATGTGGTATTTATAGGTTTGTAGTTGTCATTCATACAATTGAACCATTGGCATGGTTCAGTCATGCGACTGACTCATGCGGTTGATTCATGCGCAGGACTGAAGGTTCAGTCGTGCAAATGAATCAGTCTTATGTCTCAGTCATACGACTGATCCAGTCTCCTGGTTCATTCGTGCAACTGGTCCATAAGTATGATTCATTCATGCGTATGACCCATAAGTATGGTCCATTAGCATTAATAATCACCCGACTAAGTTGAACACATTTCTCAATCATTATTGACTTAGAATCATGTACAACAACCTCAAACCTATATATAATGTTCATATATATGAATTATACCAAATACAATAATAATATGAATTTTTCAAAGATAACTAAACATCAAGAAGTATATCATATTTCATTAAGTAGTTACATTACACATGTGTAAGAAATGAAAGTCTTTTACATTAAAAACATAAACTAGGAACATGATGTATCAACAAACTCCCCATTGGACCTAGTTTATCCTATTTTCTAACATTCTTCACATGCTCAAGGAATTTCTTGTACTTCTCTTCTTTAGTGACTCATGCATGTATCTCAAATGCAAAGCAGAGCCGTATAACATGTTGGAATTGTAGAGCTTGTATAATATCTTGCGTGTCATAGAATAGTGGCCCCTTGTATACAGTTTAAACATCTTCAACAGACATGTTTGTAAGCCACATTGGATCAAATACCTTGATAGTCTAGATCTTCCCTTCCTTCTTCAGAACTATGACCGCTTCCCCCGTCCTCCAGTCATAATACCACCATTTGAAGTGTGGAGTAAAGTCCTCAGGCATCTGTCGTAAAGGAATCTTAGACATTGTGTGTGGGGGACTCCACTTCAACACCACCTTAGGTCTTCCAGATATTGGATCAACTTCAGTCTTATGAATGAACCGTTTAGGTTGTTGAGGCCTAAAGTTGACCCATCTGGTATGGTATTCTTTCTTCAACGACTTCTCAAACCATCCCGACATCTTCCTCGGGTTGGCATACAAAAGGTCTAAACTTGCTAATCTGTTCATCTCAAAACCACGAAGAGTTTTCAGATAATGTGGATATCTGAAGTACCCAATCCCCTTCTCTCTTTTCATAGCATATACATCCAAATCTTCAAAATAGGCCTAGTTGATTATCTTGCCTGACACTTTCTGATGTTTCTTGACTCTGTACAGTTTGGTGTAGGCATTCAACTTTGGAGGTGCACGTTGGGCCTTTATCTCTGATAAACACGCTGCCCATTCACCCTTCTTTATATCAACATTAGCATCTGTAGCTTGGGCTTTACCTTCATCCTTTTCTTTCTCTTTCTCTATCTCATCAAGATTAGCAAAAGTATCACTGCCAAAAGTTTCACCCAAGTCTGGGATAACGTTGCCCTAAGGGTCAGTGTACTGTGGATAGTAATCAGATGTGACATCTTCAATCTCAATCTCATCCACTCCTTGTAGCTCCTGATCACTCAAAACATCTACTTCAGGAGCATCTTTAACAAGCTCATCTGGATTCAATCTAAACTTCTCAGGGAGCTGCTCGTCAGTCAAGTCATGAATGATTTCTACTTCTTCTGGAGTGTAGCTCACTGACCTTCGTACAATCCCTTGCAAGTAAAGAATAATAGTTAGTTAAGTCTTGACTTGCTGAAGGAGGAGAACATCATAATCATCAGCCTGTGGAGCTTTGCCTTTGCCCTGATCATGTGTCTCCTCAGCTGGAGCTGCGGAGGATGCGGCTCTTTTGGAGCGCCTCTCCGTTGCTGCTTGAGTTGAGGCTGATGCAGATGCATCACCTTCTTGATCATCATCATCATCCTTATCATCTCCTTTTCCCTTTCCACTTGGTCCCACTTCCTCATCATCATCATCTTCTTCTGATTCATCATCTGTAAGCTCATCATCATCATCTCCACCATCATCACCATCATCTTTAATCTTCAGGGGCTCACCCTTAGTTCCCTTCAATCTCAACTTCAACCTTTTGTTCTTCTTCTCCAATCCCTCAATCCTCCTGACAGATGCCATCATCAGCTCATTTTGAGCATTCAGTGCATGGTGAGCTCGAACTAATGCTCTCTCATGAGCAATGTTCTTTTCTGTCAGTTGAGCGATCTGTTTGCCCTGCGCGGTATTGACCGCCCTCAGCTGGTTCATCTAGTTGGCTCTCAGATCATCTGTAGATAGCAATTTGAGCACCAGTCTGTTAAGGCTAGCTAGCTGTTCCTCTAGCTCGATAGTGGGTAGAGTAGAGCCACGTGTAGTGGGAATTGGGTGGATGTTCCGGCTTGGTGAGTAGTGGTTGTAGTGGAGGATGTGGTGAAGATGGGAGTAGGAATGGAAGTGGGTTGTGGTGGAGCTGTATTAGGTATTGTGGGTGTGGTGGATGTGAATGTATGAGTGGTGGTGGGAGTGTTAGTGGCTGTGGTAGTTAGATTCGCATGACAGTCTGTGTGTCCATTCAAATTTGAATCTTGAGCAAAACTTTATTTTAGACGTTGTGGTTTGGCTCATTAGACTCGCAATCGTTCCCATTAACCTCTAACACATTTTTAAGTGTGCATTTTACTTAGTTTAAAAGGTTATTTAGTGTACTGAGTTTTCGGTTCTTTTTAGGGCTTAATTGCGTTGAATTGGGGCGGGATTCGATGATTCTTTGATTGAATGACGCCGCATATTACCTGTATAATCAAGCGCGATCGTTAGGAGCAATGGTAATCAGTCAATAGCAGTAAGTCAAGATTTTGGCATAGTAACGATACAATCGTGCGATTTGGGGTTGATTCGGGAGTGATGAGTGACTGCGACCGACTCCCCTCTATTTATACTAGTGTTTCCTACAGTCGTGCGACTGAACCTAGTCGCACTTTTGATTCGTGTCACTGAGGCTCAGTCGTTCGACTGTGCCAGTCGGTCACCTTCAGTCGTGCGACTAGGTTTCAGTCGTGCGACTGTCCCATTCGGTCACCTCCGTTCATGCGATTGGTTCATTCTTGTGATCCAATCGTTTGAATTTACACATGCTTATGGTCAAATCGTAAGGGTGGTCCATACTCATGGTCCAGTCGTGCGCATAGGCCCATACGTATGGTCCAATCGTACGACTGGTCCATACTCATGGTCCAGTGATGCGAATGGGCTCATACGTATGGTCCAATCGTACGGCTGGTCCATACTCATGGTCCAGTCATGCGAATGGCTCATACTTATGATTTTGACTTTATGACCATTTGACACTTAACCCTTTTAACAATTGATAAAACATTTCAAGCATAGATCATCGCAGACATGACCATTTTAACTTAAAAAAATTGTTGATCACCTCAGTTGTGATCCTTTTACATTTGAAAACCCCATTGGTCACCACAGACGTGACCCTTTTAGTGACTGAATCCCAGATTGACTTCCGATGCGTAGTCCGACTTTTAACTACTAAATTAACTGAAATTAACTAACTTAACCAACTAGAAGTAAACAAAACTAAAACATAATTTTGTATTTTTGTGTGAGGTTGAAATCCTAAGATAAGTATTTACCAGATGTTTCTTTCTAGACAGTATAACATCAAGTTACATTGATCATAACTGGAACAATTCATTATGGAATCATACAGGTTTATCAAATCATTTGGGACATTTGACCAAAGCCTTTTGATGCTACATTCTTGTTTTTATTGAGAGTCATTAGCAAGTTTAGGAAATAATACTAGAGCTATAAGATGCACACACTAATTTGGACTTTCAAGAGTTGCTACTCATGATGATTGTCAGTATACTTGTCTTCTTAAATCTATACACAGATTTTTGACACTCATTGGTGATGAATTATGGTTTAATTATTTCGGCAAACATTTGTGGATCCCACGCTTATATGGTAATCAACATTCCTCAGGAGACTTTTGACCGGTCTACGGGTGTTTTTGACAACCAGAAACTATTCTAAGAGCTTTCAAAGAGATGCCAAGCCTCAGGTCAGTGCCATCGGACAGCAGAGAGGCGCAAACAACAATGAATTCTAGAATATTTAGGTTATGTTGATCCTCAAGTCAGTGCCATCGCACAGCAGAGAGGCACACAACCTATCTTCTTGTGAGAACATTTTTCTTTTCTTTTTGCACATAACGCACCAACAACATTTGTTATTAGCTTCATTGCGTTTACACACATTTTTTTTTCTTGTGCTTTGCTCTTTTTATGGTGATCCGCACACATTTGTGGCGTTTATTTTGCTCGTCACCCCTTATTGGAACTTCGTTGATTGTGTTAACTAGGGATAAGATGATAACCCACAACTTATTGAACAACTTAGTTGTAGTTTTAGTCATCAATGAGGTCTACTCATCTATTGTGTTGAATCTACCGACACATCATATAATGAACTTGCAACCTCTAAGTCTACTTTCTCTATGTTACCTTAGTACCATACTAGTTTTACTATCATTTTTCCTTTTATTTTGCTTTGACTTTTTAGACTTATACTTCGAATTTTTCATCTTAATCAGTTAAATTCTTTTAAGGTCCCAAACTCTTTGTTCATGTGTACTATCATTTTCCATAAACATTGAATCAGTAACACAGATACGATCTCATTTCTATTAGCTAGACTGGCCTTCTCCCTCGTTTTGTTTAAGTACTGAAATTAAAACAACTAATTTAATACTAATTTAACCTATTCTCCCCCTAAAATTCTAAAACCGAAAATATTTTTTTTTTGCGTTTTTGGATTTTAAAGAGACATGCAATTAAAATAAGAAAAATAAAATTAAATAAAAAGAAAACGTTGTCGGACTAAGCATTTTCATCCTCTGTGATCATATCACTTCTCTTTTTCACCCCGTTGACCTCTAACAGATATAAAAATCTTGGTTTATCAAAGGCTTTTGTGTAGAGGTCAGCGTGTTGAAAGTCCGTATTAATTTTAACAACATCGATTAAATTCTTTTTAAAACAATCACATATAAAGTAATATTTAATTCCGATGTATTTGGTCTTAGGATGTTGGACCGGATTTTTAGTTACGGCTATAGCAGCAGAATTATCAACAAATATAGGAGTGTTAGAGAACGTCAAACCGTAGTCCCGCATTTGCTGTTGAATCCAGATGATTTGTGAACAGCAGCTTGTAGCAGCAACGTATTCAGCTTCACACGTTGACAGAGCAACCGATGTCTGCTTCTTACACTGCCATGTGACTAATCTTCTCCCAAAGAATTGACATCCCGCTGAAGTTGACTTGTAGTTCATTTTGCAGCCGCCATAATCCGAATCACTATACGCTGTAAGCTCAAAGTCATCATCATGAGGATACCACAACCCAAGTGTTGGAGTACCCTTTAGATAACAAAAAATCCTTTTGACTTCGTTGAGATGGTTGACCTTTGGTTTCGCCTGATATCTTGAGCATAGACACGTTGCGTACATGATATCAGGTCATGAGGCGGTGAGGTACATGAGTGATCCGATCATTCCTCGGTACATGGTGGCATCCACCAGATCACCATTTTCGTTGGGTGCCACATCATGGTTTGTAGCAAGTGGAGTTCCAGCTGCCGAAGCGTTCTCCATATCGAACCGACTTAGGATATCACCTACATACTTGGTCTGATGTAGAAATATTTCCTTTGGTGTCTGATCCACCTGTAATCTGAGAAAAAACTTCATTTCTCCCATGGCACTCATCTCAAACTCAGCTTTCATTACTGCTTCAAATTCTTTACATAGATCTTCATTTGTGGAACCGAAGATTATGTCATCAACATAAATCTGTACGAGCAGTAAGTCACCATCCTTGTCTGTACTCCCGATTGTACATCCCCTATGACATTGTCCAGAGGATGATAAACATTTAGTCGAGATCCAGGAGTGGTGGGTACAACTACCTCATTATCCAGATTGTGAACCGCAAGTTCAGTATCTGAGGCAGTGGGAGTATGGGGTTCCAAAGTGTCAGAGGCATCTACATCTGATGCTTGTGTACTTGTAGTAGTGGGAACCTGTGCCTCCTGATCTACCTGAACGGTTTCCACTTCTTCATCTTCAGAAGAGGATTACTAACCTCCAGTGCTCCCCTGAGTTACTAGAAGACTGACCTTGTGACCCGGATATTATCGAGTCTACGGGCGGTGTGTTTAAGACATCATACATCATCTTTGTTGAAAGCTCATCATCAGATTGAGTGAGAGTAATGTTGAAGGACTTAAAGAATCCATCATAATCGAAAAAGAAGGCGGATCCTTTTTCTGCAGGGGGGGTGGTGAATCTCTGAACATCGACGTTGCACCACACTTCTACTTGACCCGATGAGTTGTTGTAAACCCTCTTATTCAGTATGTTGTATCCTAGAAAAATACCTTCTTCAGCCTTTCCACTGAACTTTCCTAACTGATGTTTCTTCAGTAGTGTACATGGTGCGCCAAACGGTTCAAGATACTCTAGATTGGGTTTACGTCGTTGGAGCAACTCGTAACATGTTTTACCATGTCTTTTAATCACCAAGACTCGATTCAAAGTGTAACATGCATTTGCAACGGCCTCTTTCCAGAATTAGATAGGCAGTTTCGAGTCTGCTAGCATCGTCCTGGCTGTCTCTATCAAGCTTCTGTTCTTCTGTTCAGCAACTCCGTTCATCTATGGAGTGTAGGCAGATGTGAACTGATGTACAATTCCCTTTTCTTTGAAGAATGCCTCCATCCACTCATTCTTGAATTCTATACCGTTGTCTGAGCGAATCTGACGTACCTTTAACTTGTATAAGATTCCAATATGGTCATAAGTTGTTTGAACGAATCAAATGTTTCTGAGGATTTCAGAAACATTACCCAAGAGAATCTGGAATACTCATCGATGACTACATAACAATACAGATCTCCAGCGATGCTCTTTGTGCTCACAGGACCAAACAGATCCATATGTAGAAGTTTGAGAGGCAAATCAATAGAGTTGACGTTTTTGCCTTGTGAGACTTCTTGGTCTGTTTCCCTTTCTTACACGCCACACAGAAATCCGGAAGTTGAAAGTTTTTGACATTAACTCCATTGACCAAATCATTCTGAATGAGATGATTCATCTTTCTTGGATCTATGTGTCCCATTCTCCTATGCTAGGAGATGGATTCCTTCTCAGTTGCCTTTGACAAGAAGCATTGGACTTGATGATCGGTTGTGGAGACCTTTGATAGATCCAAGACGTATAAGTCATTATACCTTGAAGCTGACATTAAAATTTGGTCATCCGGAATGATGAACTCCTTCTTCAACACGTAGCACTTCTTGTTGTCAACAACAACCTTGAAACCTTTGTCACAAATTTGTGATACACAAAGTAAGTTATTTTGTAGTTGATGAACATAGTTGACCTTGTCAAACTTAACTTTCTGATTTCCCACTTCTCCTTGTGCAGTGATGTAACCTCTTTTATTTCTAGCAAAGGAAACATGTCCTCCCTTAATCTGTTTGACGTTTGAGAGGAGTGACAGGTTACTGGTCATGTGGTTGCATGCTCCACTATCCACAATCCAAGTGTTTGTGATAGCACTATAACGAACACCCTGCACATTCAAAGGAAATTATTAGTGAAGGTTTGGTACCCAAGCCTTAATTGGCTTGGGTAACCCAGAAGAATCACACATCATAAATTCAATCCACTGTCCATTTGATGGTGAGGGCATATCATTCTTCTTACTGCTCTCAGTATCAGACATTTGATTTGATTTTTCTTTCCACATGCCAGTTTTGTGCAAGGCCTGTTTGTGATAAACAGACGACTGGCTTATGGTTTGAACTTTGGTTTCATTATTTCTTTTAGGTGGAGTAATAGAACTCCTTTTAGAAGAAATTTGTTTAGTATCATGAAGTTCAACTTTCTTTCTTGGTGTCTGATATTGACGTCAATTAGAAACAATGTGTCCTCTCTTTCCACAATTGTAGCACGATCGACCTTCAACATATTGGGAAAGACGTCTCTGTGGGGAAGTGTGTGAGACCGCTGTGACTTTGGGCTTGTTGGATTTTGTCACTTCTTGTTTAGATGTTTTATCTTCTTTAACAAGATTAATTGTTTGAACTTTTTTAACATCTTTACCTTTTTGGTTATTTGGACTTAGACATGAAGCACAGGCTTGGTTAACTTGTCTGGTCTTTTTGGGTTCATTATTAGACGTTGTTGAACCTGACTTTACCTTAACCTTGTCAAATTGCTCATCCAAATTAACGATAGGCATTTTACCCTTATATTTCTGATGGGGTTTGTATGATCATTTACATCTTGTTTAACCATTTAAACATACAAAACGCAGCGGAATATTCAACTTTAAACTTGTTAAAGTTTCTGAAAATAACCATTATCATGTGTAAATAAACAAACCCATAACAAGAGGATCTTTATTATGTGAAAAGCAAGCATACAGTATGAACAAGAACACCCAAAACGAGATATAATCATACCATAACAAACCTTTCTGGATGCTGTGAAAATCGACCAAAAGGAGGCTGAAATGAGTCAAAAGAAAGGCCAAGACTTCAAGGGTAGAAGTCCTCAAGTGTCCATACCCACAAGCCTCTAAGAAAACACCATTGTTGCTAGGATTTGAACACCAAAACCGAACCTAATAGGCTGCTGAAAAACCCATTTTTCAGCCGAGATCAAGGCTTTTAAAAACCCCTTTGCAACCGAGATATTCTTCTAGTTTTGAGGAGTTTGTGCCTTGAGGTTCTTGCATATATGAGAGAGATCAAAGATTGGAATGTATGTGTGTGTTCTTGGAGAGAATGAACTCAAGAGAGCCAAAAAACAAAACAATGGGATGGCTGCCATAAGGGGCGGCCGAACCCTTATTAGGGTTGTTCCCATTTTATGTTATTTTCCCAATTGGTCCTTATGCATTAATCTTTTGTCAAACTAAAGATTAATAAAGATATATATATATAATTAACCTTTTAATTATATAACATACACACACTTTTATTATTTGATGTTATTTAACTAAATTAAACAACATTTCAAATAATATCCATGAACAAAATATCCATATAAGTTGTTCAATTTCATATGCAACTTATTTAGAAAACCCATTTTCTAAATTGGTGTATTTATTTAATTGCATGATCATATCATCAATTAAATATTAATTGGTGTTTGCTAAGCTTGTTATTGGGTATGACCCGACTTGGATCATAACGTATTAACCACATCAATATTCTATGTGTCTTGGGCATAAAGAATCCAACAATCTCCCACTTGCACAAGATACATAGAAGATTGATGCAAGCAGTAAATACCGCCTAACAACGGTTTACTACCCTTAATACGCATGACTATAAGCCATTCAATAACATCATCCCCTTCAAGTTCCAAACTTGAAATGATTTAGGTGAATCAATCATTTATCCTTTTGTTACAGATGTCATGTTAAATCCAAGGACACAGAATGATCATTCCTTGTTGATTTAACTTAATCAGGCCTTAGACATCATACTCTCAACGAATAAGAGGAACAAATCCCATCTTGACTGCATACGTTTCTCACAATCACCTTGTGTCACACCTGAACATAGCCTTATGTACTGTCCATTATTTCAGAACAGTGAAGAACTAACTCAAGGTACAACATTTGGTGAATATCAAAACCCAATATGCATCTCAGGTCTGAGGATACTAAATGATATTCGCCTTTACTCAAAATTACTTATGATCAATCAAAGAGATTCTATGTAGTTAAATTTTGAGACGCGGGTCAGTCCAATATTTGCATCCCACAAATATCTATGAACCTTGGTAGCAACCAATTGCTCTATATTCATACCTTATGAATATCTACCAATCCATGTTCATAATAGTCTTACATTCATATTTGTTCCCACAAATATGACCGACTACGGACATTTAGAATAATAAACATATTCATGGATATAAACATGCTAAAAGGGAACATAACTCAAATATATAAAAGAGTTAAATATTACAAATGTTCCATGTTTTATATGCTAAACAGATCAATTCATATCACCAGTAAATCGAAGTCCTAAGGCACAAGTATGACCCTCATACTTTGCCCTTATCAAGGAGCTTCGTTAGTGGATCAGCAATGTTTTGATCTTTATGAACTTTACGAATACATATCTTTACCCTTTTCAACTCCATCCCTTATGATGTTGAATCTCCGCTCAAGGTGCTTAGTCTTTTGATGAGTACGGGACGTAATTACCAAAGATTTCTAGGGGTCTTGAATGGTAGAGATCATCCCTAGATAAGCAATGGACAAATTTATCCATGCAGCTTCCCAAGGTGCCAATGAAGCGGCTACGTATTCGGATTTTTGTAGTGAACAATGCTACCGTTTCTTGCTTTGAACCTTTCAAGGACACTTCTCCTCCATTCATAATGGAGGTATACCCCAATTATGATCAAAATCATCTCGATCAGTTTTTGGAAGCCTGCATCCGTGTAACCCTTTACAACGACTTCCTTTTCAACAGATCTGCATATTAGAAACATATCCTTAGTCCTACTAAGGTATTTCAATATACTTTTAAGAGCCATCCGATGGTTATTTCTATTGGTATCTACTTTGGCATACTTAATAAGCATGACTCGTCCGGTCTAGTGCATATCATCACACAAATGATGGATCCTATAGCAAATGTGTATGGGATATCCTTCATTTGATTTTGCTCATCCTATGAGCTTGGACATTGAGACGTAGTCAACACTGTCCCTCCTTGAATAGGTACCATACATTTCTAAGAGTTTTTCATCTTGAACCTTTTCAAGATTTTATCAATATATATACACTTTGATTTAACCCTATCAACCACCTCGATCTATCCTTATAGATCCTTATTCCAAAATATGGGTGGCTTAAACGAGATCTTATATGAAAAACATCTTCCAAGCTAGGTTTTAACACCTTCCAAGGTTGGAATATTATTTCCAAATAGTAGTGTGTCATCAACATACAACACTAAGAATACAATTATGCTCCCACTAGCCTTCATATATATATACACAACCTTCTCGATGCTTGTTTCAATTCATAGATTGATCACTTTAACTTATATGCATTATTAGGATGTCATGGATCGACAAAACCATCATGCTGAACTATATGGACAATCTCTACGAGATGTTCATTAAGAAAAGCGGTTTTGACATCCATTTGCGAAAACTCATATTCAGAATATGCAGTTATGGCACATAATATCCTAATCGACTTTAGCATTGCCACGGGCGTAAGAGTTTCATCATAATCAACCAATTGAGTTTGATGGAAACCTTATGCTATAACTCTTGACTTATAAGTATTCAAGTCTCCATGCATATCTGTTTTCGTCTTGAAAACCCACTTTTATCCAACCGGTTTGGAGTTAAGTGAAGGGTCAACCAATTCCCAATCTTGGTTGTTATACATGGATTGCATCCTTACGCTCATAGCTTCTAACAATTTGTCCCAATCCAAATTGGACATAGCATCTTGGTATATGGTTAGCCTTCAGGGGTCAACCACATAGCATCCATTCTTGGAATGTTCATATCACTTAGATGGAATACTAACTCTACCAGATTTGTGAACGTTTTGTGTATATTTATCAACCTCTTGATTATCATCAACAACCTCTTGTTGTTAGCTAGTGTCAACCAAAAGTGTACCGGCTTGTGGATTTTGATCCTTATCAAGTTCCACAGTTCTATACGTCATTCCTTCCATAAAGAACTCGGTTTCCAAGAACTTAGCCTTTCGAGCAATAAATACTTTTGCTCTGTTGACTCGAAGAAACAGTATCCTATACAGTCTCTAGGATATTCAACTAATCCACACTTTCTTGGTCCGGGTCATATTCAAAATATGAGACTTAAAGAGCAATGCGAAAACCCAAAGTGATAAAGATGGTAAGCTCATAGCCATAATAAATTGAACCATATCCAAATATGGTTCAGTTTCTTCTTTATCAGAATGAAGAACACAGATAGTTATGTAGAGTTGATATTCTACTTCATTATTGAAGATTTTGAACATTTCAAAAGCTTCATACTTGTGCGTCATCAAGTGCACACAATAATACCGACTGTAATCGTCGGTAAAATAATGAAGTATCTTTCACCAATCTTTGTCATTGTCTTAAAAGGACTACATACATCCAAATGTATTATTCCTAGTAAGTCTTTTGGTTCACACTTATCAAATGAAACATTTTCATTTGTTTCCAAAAGACCATTCTTTTGAAGTGTTTGAATCCAATTCTTGTTTTATGTGACTAATACGATAATGTCAAAGATAATAACAACTTAAACCCATTTTAAGTTTCTTGGTGCTTAATGTGTATAATAAGTTATTGTAGGACGAATTATCATGAACCAATTCATGGATATCATTAGAAGGTATGTCCTTAAAATGAAATACATCATCCATAAAACTTAATATCATTATTTACAAACTTTAAATCATGATCACATTTTTTTAATAGGAAACCTTAATTATGTTCCTAGTCAAACTAGGTGCATACAAAAGGTTTTGAGAACAACTTCCAAACAATTTGAAAGTCTCAAAATAGAGTTTCCTTCCTTGAAGCGCACATTTCTTTTGAACCCCTTTGCAACAATTGCAAGAATGAGTTTCACATCCGGTATCCAATACCCATGTGTTTGAAGAAATGACATTTAATACGATGTGTGAATCATGGAAATTGTATTTGAGGTTTGCTCAACATCCCTCTTGTCTTTCAACTCCTTGAGATAGGAGGAACGATTCCTTTTCATTGTCCTATCTCTCCATACTCAAAGCATGGAACGTTCTTCGTTACCTTAGGCTTCATAAGCTTAGGCTTTTCGAGGTTTCGCATTAACCTTTGCTTTGATGTATTCCTTTCCTTTGGCAATAATTGCATTAGGATCGGGATTGGCCATTTATTATAGCCTTCCTCATTGATCGAGAGAATAGGTAAAACCTTTCTACCCATCCCTGCCTCGGTTGCTTTGAGCATTGCGTGAAGTTCACCAATGCTCTTGTCCCACCCATTCATATTACAGTTTATTATGAATGTCACAAACCTTTAGTTAGGCAATCAAGGATCAAATCCTTGGCCAACTACTTTGAGACAGGACAGTTAAGCATCTTGAGGCTATCAATGTGGCTTTTCATCTTAGGAATATATAAGATGATATCGATTGGGTTTCTTCCATGTGACATGTATAAGGTGCTCGAACCGTTTCGTAGCAATCTACTAAAGTTTGTTGAAAGAACATTTCCTTCAACTAGATTATCATGTCATATGCCCCATGATGCTCCAAACCCTTTTGGAGTTCGGGAATCATATTCCCAACATGAGGTAGGATACTTGCACTCATTTTGAGAACGATTCTCAAATTTCGAAATTGAGTCCATAAGTTTATTATGGTTAAGACGATCCCCTTTTAAGATGGTTCTCGGTGATAAGGTAGGGACAGTCGGGGTAGTAACATCGTGGTTTGCTGCCATTACTACAAAATTACAAAGTTCATTTTAGTATTTCTGAAAAATTGCATTTTAACTATTAATACCCTTTACATGTCTCATAGACAATTAATAATTAAAATCTAGAATCCAACGTTACATTTAAATGATGGTTAGGTGACCTTTATCCCATTATTTAAATTAACAAGGTAGTCAACAGTTGACAATTGCAACCTATTGCAACTTCTAGTCTTATGGGATCGGTTAAACATCATATGTTTAGTCGGCATGTTTAATCCCATCAACACCATTGTACGCCATGCTTCGGTGACCCTAATCACATGGTTTCCAATTCAAGTCGTCCTACTTACACACACGTGTGAGTTTTCACATACAAGCAGTTAGGTGACCTTTATCCCACAAGTACGTTAGACTCACCTCAAAGATACAAGTTCCCTACAAGTGGTTAGGTGACCTTTATCCCACAAATAGTTCCCAAGAAATTCGAGTGTCGTGTAAAAGGACGGTGTTAGACTTGTTACCAAAGGGATTTAAGTTTCCATTAATTCTAGTTATGAAAACTCTATGTACCTTGTATTCGCATGCTTTCAAATACATGGTACCCTATGGTTCTCTTTTAATAAAACTTCTTTTATTAAATCATTAATCCTTTTAATAACCTTTTATTAACCACTTAATGATTAGAAACCATAAATTTTTAGTTTGTTAAGTTTGCTAATGAGTTGGTTTTGCATATCCAAATATCAAACAACAATCATACAACAAACAACCAAACAAGCATAATCATACAAACATATGTGCATAACCATAGCCACTAAGTTGACTACACTTGCTTGCCATCACAAGTGTTTTCATAAGGTCTTTCCTAAGGGTTCAACATAACACAAATGATGAGATCTCCAAAGACCCCCACTTGAACTTGCATCCAAATGCTTCAAGTCCATCCTTTGTGTCTTCCTTTTGTGCTTCCATCCCGAGCATCTTCTTTTACAAAATATATATCCTAATACATATTTTCTAGTAAAAGAAAAATACTCCTAATCTATTTATTACATTGCCAAATGAATAAACAAATTACAACCCAAATAGAAACACAAAAGAAATTATTACAACCCATAAAGAATGAATACAACCAACATGACAAGATTACAATCAACCAAATCCAAAACATACATGGTCAAGGCTATGTTATTCACTAATATATGTATCCATATACATCATTTAACAAACAAAATAAACCCCATCAAACCCCAAATTTTCAGCCAACATAAACTGAAAATTAGGGTTTGTTTGTCCAAACAAACAACAACCATAACATATCAACCAATTGACATTTCTATCTTTCAAAGTTTAATCATAAGCATGAAGATGTAACTTTGAAAGACATGGGGTTTATTAAATCAACCAAAATCAGCCTCTAAAGACTTGATAAACATCCTTTAAAACTGATTTTACAAGGATAATGATGCTAGTTTCCACATAACCGGCTCTAGATGCCATTGATGGGGTTTGTATGATCATTTACATCTTGTTTAACCATTTAAACATACAAAACGCAGCGGAATATTCAACTTTAAACTTGTTAAAGTTTCTGAAAATAACCATTATCATGTGTAAATAAACAAACCCATAACAAGAGGATCTTTATTATGTGAAAAGCAAGCATACAATATGAACAAGAACACCCAAAACAAGATATAATCATACCATAACAAACCTTTCTGGATGCTGTGAAAATCGACCAAAAGGAGGCTGAAATGAGTCAAAAGAAAGGCCAAGACTTCAAGGGTAGAAGTCCTCAAGTGTCCATACCCACAAGCCTCTAAGAAAACACCATTGTTGCTAGGATTTGAACACCAAAACCGAACCTAATAGGCTGCTGAAAAACCCATTTTTCAGCCGAGATCAAGGCTTTTAAAAACCCCTTTGCAACCGAGATATTCTTCTAGTTTTGAGGAGTTTGTGCCTTGAGGTTCTTGCATATATGAGAGAGATCAAAGATTGGAATGTATGTGTGTGTTCTTGGAGAGAATGAACTCAAGAGAGCCAAAAAACAAAACAATGGGATGGCTGCCATAAGGGGCGGCCGAACCCTTATTAGGGTTGTTCCCATTTTATGTTATTTTCCCAATTGGTCCTTATGCATTAATCTTTTGTCAAACTAAAGATTAATAAAGATATATATATATATAATTAACCTTTTAATTATATAACATACACACACTTTTATTATTTGATGTTATTTAACTAAATTAAACAACATTTCAAATAATATCCATGAACAAAATATCCATATAAGTTGTTCAATTTCATATGCAACTTATTTAGAAAACCCATTTTCTAAATTGGTGTATTTATTTAATTGCATGATCATATCATCAATTAAATATTAATTGGTGTTTGCTAAGCTTGTTATTGGGTATGACCCGACTTGGATCATAACGTATTAACCACATCAATATTCTATGTGTCTTGGGTATAAAGAATCCAAAAATTTCAAAGTGTCCTCTTTCAGTTTAGTGACGGATTTCACCGTTTGACACATGGAATCTGGATAACTAACTAGAGGAGTGGTCACCACATGATCCTTAATAGGAATGTTATTTACTATTCGACATTTAGTATTTAACAAGATCCCATGTTGTGGTGGAACCACTTTGTAACCTAATCCCTCCCTGTTATTTCATTCTTTCATGAAGTTTTTAACTATGTGAGAAGAACTAGTCCAACTATGCAGTTTTTGTTTTAATGAATTTACTTCGACTTCCAAAACTGCTTTTTCCTTTTTAGTTTCTTCAAGGGAGTTTAAATAGAACTTAATGTCATTTGCTTGGTTAAAAGCCACAAGTTCGGTTTCCCTAAGTTGTTTATTTAACAGATCTATTTTCTCTTTGTAACTGTGCTCATTTAGTTTTAAAATGCGATTTGCTTCTGTGCACAGTTGCAAGTCCTTTACTAAGCTATCGTTGTGATCTAATAACCTAGCAAATTTCAAATCTATGCTTTCCCTAAATTTATTAGATTCATAACAAGTATGATTGTGAAACAGTTGGTCTTTAGTACTTACCTGTGAAGATTCAGTTGAATCCACCATCAGTACAGAGGTTGACTCTTCAGCTGCTGGAGATTCTGAACATGTCTACTTCTTCAATCAGGGGTTTGACCACTTTCGCAGAATCTTCAGTTTCTGACATTGCTAGTTCGACCACGATATCAGCTTCATTTTCAGTATCGTCATCCAACACCTCGACATTTGCAATTTTAGATTCTCCCAGAGACATAAATTTGAAGGTCCGATCTTGTCCTTTGTCACCTTGAGCAGTCAAAGCCTTTGTCTCTGTACTAGACGAGGTAGCACCATCTGTTGGTTTTTCCTGACGGTTAACAATCAAGAACGGGTTGTCGTTGCCTATCTTCTTGGGCTTTACACACTCACGTTTAAAGTGCCCCTTCTCTCCACAGTTGAAACAGGTAACTTTGGACTTATCGAAACCAAAAGTAGTGTCTTTAGTGGCTATCAAATTTTGTTTCGTCTTCTTAACAAACTTTTTAGCTCTCCGCACAGCACTTACCAATGCCCACATTATGTCCATTCTTTCAAGCTCATTCTCATCTATCTGTTGGTAATCTTCATCTGCTAGATGGCAATTACCAATATTTCCTACAACCAAACCATCATACGAGTGAACAACAGCTGCCAATAGATCCATATGTTCTTTAGCCACCTCCACAGTGATATTCCTAAGATTCTCGGTCTTTAACTTGGTAGAATTAGCCTCTGGTGCAATATAATGGGTACTTGATGATCCAGACGTGTCAGAACCCGAAGCTATGGTTGGTGAAGGAGCAGATGAACTTGAAACAAATGCAGTCTGAAGGGGTGCTCCTGAACTGGCTGTTGTGGAAGAGGCGTTGTAAAGTGAAGGATTTTGGTCATATGTTCCTTTATGCGACCTGTATTTCATCCTAAGTTCCTCCTCTCTCAATTTTAGGATGAAGTCGTTTATATCTAATTTTCCCAATATATTGTATTGTGTCAAATTAGATACAAACGAATCCAACTTCTTTGGTAAGCCATCCGCCAAGCTGGATACCTTGTCTTCCATTGACGTTGTAACTCCATGAATATGCAGCTCACTCATGAGATGATAGATCCTGTCGATTACATCATCAGACTTTCTTTACCCATTGAAGAGAAGTTGTCAAACTCCTTCGTTAAAGCTTTTTCCTTTAGAGCTTTTAACGAAGCATTTCCATCATAGTGTTTTTCCAAGGCTATCCAAAGTTTCTTTGCCTGTTTATTCTCAGAAAATTGATGGAATATATCCTTTGGAATAGAGTGAGTTAATAGGGCATAAACCTTCTTCTCAGCATTATATTTCGTCTTCTGGCTGTCAGTCATCCCTCCCAAGGTCAATTTTACCCCATCTGCACCAACCAGCATGTCATATCCTGTTTCAATTGATTCCCAAAGGTTGGGATCAACTCCGTTGAGGTAGATTTCGAAACGTTGCTTCCACTGTGGGTAATCGTCTAACGTTATAAACTTAGGTGGTTTATTATGATTCCCAGTCTCATTCTCCAGAAGTAAGAGGTTCTGGATCCATGTGTCTCTACCTGCAGTGAACGCTGAGTATTGTTCTTCCATCTCGTTAACTTTAAACTTTTGAGATCAAGTACTTCACTTGTGCGATTGGACCAAACGTGCGATTGAACTTAAGCGAATGAGTCAATCGTGCGAATGAAGAGTGCAGATGAATTCAATCGTGCAATTGGATTCAGTCGTGCGTAAGGAGAGTGCAGTTGGAGTCTATGCGAATGAAGCTGGTTAGTCGTACGAATGAACAAGGCGACTGAGTTCAATCATGCGTATGGGTGATGTGAATGGGTTGAGTCGTGCGATTGAGTTAATCATGCGACTGAAGGCTGATGTTTTTGCAAAAACGAAGGTTTTGAACACTTAGATGCAAAAACACGAATTTCTCACGAACCCTAAATGCCGTATACCGAAAAAACGTTAACTTTTTTACTTGGAGACGTCGAAAACACTGTTTGACACAAAAGATTGAGTTTTTTGAGTGAAAAACATGATTTTTATATCAAAATCGATTGAATCACACGCAAATCAAGAGCCAAAGCTCTGATACCACTTGTTAGGACCGTTTAGGTACAGAGTACTAAATGATTACGTGTATTCCAAACCAAATAGTGCGGAATCCTATTTGATTGGCGATCCAAACAGTGAGAACGCAAGTATAATCGATCTAAGAATGAATCAAAACGTTAAGAACGATTGCAAGATGATTAACTGCGATCTATGAACTTGGATCAGGTGTTATTGAGTCTCTGGACGGCTAGGGTACGATCAGGTGCGTAGGTATTCGAATTGTTATGTTTTTTCCATGAATTAAGTGGTATTTATAGGTTAGGGTTTTGCATTCGTGCGACTGAACCATTAGCATGGTTCAGTCGTGCGACTGAAGCATGCGATTGATCCAACCGCACGACTGAATGTTCAGTCGTGCGACTGAGTCAATCTCCTGTCACAATCGTGCTACTGATCCAGTCTCCTGGTTTAGTCGTGCGATTGGTGCATTAGCATGAAGTGTTCATGCGTATGGTCCAATAGCATGGTCCATTCGCATGAATACTTCATACGATTAAGTTTAAACTCATTTCTCAACCATTCTTGACTAAGAACTATGTAAACAACCACAAACCTATATAGTTAGTTCAATATGTGTTATCACACAATAAACAATGAAATATTAAACATTATATGCATCAACCATACATTGTATTTCATTCATACCCCTTCAGTTACATATATGTAAGACATGAAAAACATTTTACATTAAGTTCCTAAACTAGGTATACATGTATCTACAATCACACATCATGAACTAAACCCACTGTCCGTCAGAGGATGAGGGCACATCTTTCTTCTTCTTATTCTCACTATCATACACATTACTTGTTTTGATCTTCCATAAACTAGTTTTGTGTAAGGCCTGTTTGTGGTAAATAGACGACTGCCTTATGGTTTGAACTTTAGGTTCACTAATAATATTAGGTGTAACCTTAGGTGACACATTTGATCTAATTTAAGAAATTCTTGGGTTTTCATCAAAAAGTTCAATTTTCTTTTTAGGTGTCTGATAATAAGGAGAATTTGGTGAAATATGTCCTCGTTTTCCACAACTGTAGCAAGATCTCCCTTCGACAGTTTGAGGAAAGTTTTGATGTGGGGTTGAGTTTGGTCGGGGTTTTGATAAAGACTTTTCCTTTTTAGATGTTTGACCTTCTTTAACAAACTTAAGTGTTTTGACATTTTTAACATCTTTCACTTTCATTTTATTAGGATGTTGATGATTAACACGTTTAAGGTTCATTGGATTAAACCTTTTAAGTTCTGAAATAGACGTTTGTGAACCTGACTCTAATTTAACCTTTTCAATTTTATTACCCAAATCCTCAACAGGTATCTTATCTTTCGATCCCAAAGTAGAATCCTTCTGTTTAGTGACAGATTTCACAGGTTTACCTATAGAATCTGGATCACTGACCAGAGGAGTAGAGACCAGATGATCCTTTACTGGGTTATTATTAATTGGTCTACATTTAGTGTTCAAAAGGATTTCATGTGGTGGAGGTACTACCTTCTAACCAAGACCTTCCCCTGCATTTTGTTCTTTCACTAGGTTTTGAACAATGTGAGAAGAACTTGCCAAACTGTGCAGTTTGTGTTTTAATGAATCAACTTCGACTTGCAAAACTGCTTTTTCCTTCTTAGTTTCCTCCAAAGAATTTAAATAGGACTTGATTTTATTTGATTGATTTAAGGCAACAACCTTGGTTTCCCTTAGTTGTTTCCCCAGCAGTTCTATCTTTTCTTTGAAGCTGCACTCAATTTGTTTTAAAACACGATTTGCTTCATTGCAGAGTTGTAAATCATTTACTAGATTATCATTATGTTCTAATAAGCTAGAAAATTTTAAATCAATGCTTCCCCTAAATTTATCACATTCAGTACATGCATGTTTCTCAAATAATTCGTCTTTAGAACATACTTGTGTAGAACTAGACAAATCAGCCATCAAAGCAGTGTCAGACTCTTTAGTGACTGGAGATTCTAAGTTTGTAGCACTTAGCTCTTCTTCAACCAAATGATCAACGACATTTATAGCTTCTTCGATATCTGAAAGTGAATGCTCAGCTATGATGTCTCCTTCACTTGCAGATCCATCATCCAATGTATCAACTAAAGCAATGTTTGATTCACCCTGAGAAACGAATCGGAATGACCAATCTTGTACTTCATCCCCTTGAGCAACCAAAGCCTTAGACTCTTGACTTAAAGATGAATCTCCAATCTTATCCTTGTCTTGTCGGTTGAATGTAGGAAAAGGATTTCCATTTCCAGACTTCTTTGGCTTTACGCACTCACGTTTGAAGTGCCCCTTTTCACCCTAATTGAAACACGTGAATTTGGTTTTGTCAAATCCAAAAGTCGTATCTTTAGTGGCAACCACATTTTACCCCGTCTTTTTAACAAACTTCTTGGCTCTTCTAACAACACTAGCCAAGGCTCACATAATATCCATGCGTTCTAGCTCATATTCATCAACTTGCTCGTAAACCTCGTCAGCAAGATGACAGTTTCCAATCTTACCAGCAACTAATCCATCATAAGATTGAACAACAGCAGCTAGAAAATCCATGTGCTCTTTAGCAACTTCCACAGTGACATTTCCGAGAATCTCAGTCTTCAACTTTGTAGTATTTGCCTCAGGAACTATGTATTGGGTTCTAGATGACCCTGACGTTACGGTTCTTGATGCACTACTTTGGGAAAGAGCAGAAGAGCTAGACACAAACACCGTTTGTAAAGGTGCACCTGAAGCAGCCGGAGTTGGAACTGAGTTGTATAGTGCAGAATTCTGAACATAGGATCCTTTCTTTGACATGTATTTCATACGTAGTTCTTCCTCCCTTAACTTCAAAATGAAATCATTTATGTCTAAAGTAGCAAGAGTGTCGTTTTGTCTCAGATTAGACACAAATGGATCCCATTTGTCTGGCAGACCATCAGCAAAACTAGAGACTTTATCTTCCATGGATGTGGTCACGCCATGAGTGTGCAACTCACTCATCAGATGATAGAATCGATCAATGATGTCATCCAAGCTTTCATCCCCAATCGAAGAGAAATTGTCAAATTCTTTCTTAAGAGCTTTTGCCTTCAGTGCTTTCAAAGCTGTATTTCCTTCGTATCTATTTTCCAATGCATCCCATAATTTCTTAGATTGCTTGTTCTCAGAGAACTGATGAAATATGTCCTTAGGTATAGACTGACTCAACAAGGCATATGCTTTCTTTTCAGCATTATGCAGAGCCTTTTTGGATTCACTCATTCCTCCCAAAGTCAATTTAACTCCATTTGCATTGACTGGTACCGTGTAACCAGACTCGATGGATGTCCAAAGGTTTGGGTCAACTCTATTCAAGTAGATTTCAAACCGCTGTTTCCACTGTGGGTATTCATCTAAAGTTAATAGCTTTGGCGGTTTGTTGTGGTTTTTAATCTCATTCTCCTGAAGTAGAAGGTTCTGGATACGCAAGTCCTTTCCAGCAGTGAATGCAGCAAACTGGTTTTCCATTGCTATAGACTTGGTAAACTTAGAATAGGACAGATTCACTCGTGCGAATAAGCTATGCGAATGAGTCACTCATGCGAATGAAAGATACGAATGAATTCAATCATGCGATTGGATTCAGTCGTGCGAATGAGCAGGACGATTGTAGTCAACCGATTGGAGTTGCTTAACCATGCGAATGAGTAATACGACTGAGTTTAGTCATACGAATAAGAGTAAACGTATGGGTTCAGTCGTACGAATGGTCCAATCGTGCGACTGAAGGCTGTTGTTGTAGGGGTTTTAGCATGTTTATCAAAGCTCATATAATCTTGTTTATATGAAAACGCAGCGGAATATATATGTTTTAAAACATGTTGATAAGATGATTATTAAACCATTTAATAAAGAACCCCAAGCCATGGATCATTATACAAATGCATACAATATAGAACAAAAGATACTTAGAAGTATATACAACCTTTGTAGCTTCCTAAAACCCAAAGTTGTGAGCTGTGAAAGATGACTTTGAGGCTGAGTTTTCAACCAATAAAACCTCAAGGAGTGATACCCCAAGCTTGTACAAACACCTTTGATTGCTAGAAATCTTGACACCAAATTTTCAGCAACCAAAAACCCCTTTTGAAAGCTGAAAATTCTGCTCTTTTTTTTCTTTCAAAACCATGAGAGAGAGAGAGAGATATGGAGAGAGCTTCTCAAGTGTGTGTGTGTGAGCAAGAGAGAGGATGCAAGAGTGTTCAAGTGTGTGTGTGATTGCATGGCCTTGGAACTAAAAAGGGGGGGGGAACCAAGACAAAAGGGGCGGCCGATTTTGGCTCCCTTTGTCTCCCTCTTGTTTCAAATTTTTAATAAAAACTAAATACACTCTTGCACCCTTATGATGTAAAATTAAACCATTTTAATTTTATATCACTAACACACACACTATTATTTGTCATTGTCTAACTAATTTAAAAAATGAACAAATAATCCCATATGAACAAATATATATATATATATATATATATATATATATATATATATATATATATATATATATATATATATATATATATAAACTTGTTCATTTGCAAAAGCAATGATTTAGAAAACCCGGTTTCTAAATTGGTGTTTATATTTATTTGTTTGATCTAATCAACAAATGAATATTTGTCGGTGTTTGTTTGGCTTGTTATTGGGTATGACCCGACTTGGATCATATCACACTAGCCACATCAATTTAATATATATCTTGGGCAGATCATTTCCTTCAATCTCCCACTTGCACAAGATTTATAGAAGATTGATGCAAGCAGCAAATAACGCCTAGCAACGGTTTGCTACCCCTAATGTATATGACTAAGTGCCATTCAATAACATCATCCTTTTCAAGTACCTTACTTGAATATGTTTTAGGTGAATTAATCATCTATCCTTTTGTTGCAGATGTCATGTTAAATCCAAGAGACACAGAATAGTCATTCTCCGATGATTTAACTTTAACAGGCCTTAGACATCTAACTCTCAACGAATAAGAGGAACAAATTCCATCTTGACTACATACGTCTCTCACAATCACCTCATGTCATACCTGAACTCAGCCTTATGTACTGCCTTTTCAGAACAGCAAAGGACTAAGTCAAAGTACAATACTTGGTGAATATCAAGACCCAATATGTATCTCAGGTCTGAGGATACAATGATATTCGCCTTTACTCAAAATCTCTTATGACTAATCAGAAAGATTCCATGCAGAAATAATTGAGAGCGGGTCAGTCCAATATCTATATCCCATAGATATCAATGAACCTTGGTAGCAACCTCTTGCTCTATATTCATACCTTATGAATATCAACCAATCCAAGTTCATTATAGTCTTACATTCATAGTTGTTCCCACAAGTATGATCGACTACGGACGTTGAGAATAATTCATTTATTCACGGATTTAAACATGCTAAAATAGAAGAACAAATGAAATTATAACCATATAATTAAGTCGAATAACATTAGTTCCAATATCCAAATACAAAATACAACATCAAACCCAGTCACTTGAATATCTAAGTCCCATGGCACAAACATGACCTTCATGCTTTGCCTTTTCAAGGAGTTTTATGAGTGGATCCGCAACGTTTTTATCAGTGTGGACTTTGCGAATACATATCTTTCCTTTTTCAACTTCATCCCTTATGTAGTTGAATCTCCGTTCAATGTGCCAAGTCTTTTGATGAGCACGAGGCTCCTTGATTTGAGCAATCGCACCCTCGTTGTCACAAAAGATCTCTAGGGGATCCTGAATGGAAGGGACTACCCCTAGATCGGCTATGAATTTCTTTAGCCATGCAGCTTCCTGTGCTGCCATTGAAGCGGCGACGTATTCTGACTCTGTAGTGGACAACGCTACGACTTCTTGCTTTGAGCTGTTCCAAGAAACAGCTCCCCCATTCAGAATAAAGATGTACCCCGATTGAGATCGTGAATCATCTCGATCGGTTTGGAAACTCGCATCCGTGTAACCTTTTACAACGAGTTCCTCTTCACCAGACCCGTAGATCAAGAACATGTCCTTAGTCCTCCTTAGGTACTTCAGAATGTTCTTGACAGCCATCCAATGACTATCACCAGGATTTTGCTGGTATCTACTTGTCATGCTTAAAGCGCATGACACGTCTGGTCTAGTGCATATCATTGCATACATGATGGATCCTATAGCAGATGCATATGGGATTGCCTTCATTCTATTTTGCTCCTACTTGGAGCTTGGACATTGAGTTGTACTCAATATTGTCCCTCTTTGAATAGGTACAATACCTTTCTTAGAGTTTTCCATCTTGAACCTTTTCAAGATTTTGTCAATGTATGCACTTTGATTCAAACCAATTAGCCGTCTTGATCTATCCCTATAGATCTTTATTACCAGAATATAGGTGGCTTCACCAAGATCCTTGATGGAAAAACAACTTCCAAGCCAGGTTTTTACACCTTCCATGGTTGGAATGTCGTTTCCAAACAGTAGTATGTCATCAACATACAATACTAGGAAGGTTATTGTGCTCCAACTAGCCTTCTTATACACGCAAGCCTCATCAGCGTTTTTGATGAAGCCAAATTTCATTACTTCATCATCAAAACGGTGATTCCAACTTCTTGATGCTTGTTTCAATCCATAGATTGATTTCATTAACTTGCATACTTTATGGGATATTTGGATCGACAAAACCTTCAGGCTGAACCATATAGACATCTTCCTCAAGATATCCATTTAGGAAAGCGGTTTTGACATCCATTTGCCAAATCTCATAATCATAATGAGCTGCTATGGCAAACAATATCCTTATAGACTTAAGCATTGCAACAGGTGAGAAGGTTTCATCATAATCAACCCCTTGAGTTTGAGTGAAACCCTTTGCTACAAGTCTAGCTTTGTAAGTATCCAAGTTTCCAGGCATATCGGTTTTCTTCTTGAAAACCCACTTACTTCCAACTACTTTGGAATTAAGAGGTGGCACAACAAGTTCCCAAACTTGATTGTCATACATGGATTGCATCTCAACGTTCATGGCCTCAAGCCATTTGTCACAATCCAAATTGGACACTTCATCATGATATGTGGTTGGTTCATCTGAATCCACCACATAGCATCCATCCATGAAAACTCCGTATCTTTCAGGTGGATTACTAGTTCTACCACTTCTGCGAACGTTTTGTGTGTATTGATCAACCGCTTGATCATCCTCAACATCCTCACGTTGAGTGCTAGTTTCAACCAAACGTGCATCGGGCTGTGTTTCTTGATCCTCCTCAAGATCCACTGTTCTACTGCTAGTTCCTTCCATAAGGAACTTAGTTTCTAAGAACTCACCCTTTCTGGCAACAAACACTTTTTGTTCCAGTGGATCATAGAAATAATATCCCATAGAATCTCTAGGATATCCAACAAAGATACACTTGGTGGATCGGACATCTAATTTGTTTGGGGTGGGAGTCTTAACATAAGCCTCACAACCTCAGACCCTTAAGTACGATAGGGATGGAACTCTTCCATGCCATATCTCAAAAGGTGTCTTTTCCACCTTTTGGTTGGGGCCATATTCAGAATACGGGCCGCGGAGAGCAAAGCGAAACCCCAAAATGATAGAGGTAATGTGCTTCTAGCCATCATAGATCGAACCATATCCAATAAGGTTCGATTCCTCCTCTCAGACACACCATTATGTTGTGGTGTTCCAGGTGGAGTGAGTTGTGAGACAATCCCACAACTCCTAAGATGATCTTGAAAAACATCACTTAGGTATTCGCCACCTCTATCGGTGCGGAGAATTTTAATTGACTTGTTGAGTTGATTTTCTACTTCATTCTTGAAGATTTTGAACATTTCAAAAGCTTCATCTTTGTGCCTTAATAAGTACACATACCCATAGCGACTATAATCGTCGGTAAAGGTAATGAAGTATCTTTCACCATTCCTAGTCATTGGCTTAAAAGGACCACATACATCCGAATGTATGATACCTAATAAATCTTTTGCCCTTTCGTTAGTTCCACTAAAGGGTGCCTTAGTCATTTTACCTTGTAAACAAGATTCACATACATCAAATGAATCACATTCATTTGTTTTTAAAAGACCATTCTTTTGAAGTGTTTGTATACGTTTCTTGTTTATATGACCAAGACGGCAATGCCACAGGTAGGTATCACTCAAATCTAATTGAGTCTTTTGGTGGTTGCTTGGTATATTGAGCTATCATATGTTACGTTTTCATGAACCAATTCATAAATACCATTACAAGGTATAGCCTTAAAATAAAATACATGATTTAAAGAAACATGAATATCATGTCAACAAACTTGAAATCATAAGCACATTGTCTTAAACGGGAAACAGAAATTATGTTCCTAGTCAAACTAGGAGCATATAATACATTATTTAAAATAACTTCCAAACCACCTGGAAGCTTCAAAATGTAGTCTCCTTGGGCTTCAACGTGAACCTTTGCACCATTGCCATGAAGAGACTTATTTCCCCTTTTGCATAATGCTCATTTCTTTTGAACCCCTGCAATAAATTGCAAATGTGAGTTCCACATCCGGTATCTAATACCCATGTGTTAGAAGAAATAACATTTAGCTCAACATGTTATCATGTAAATTATACCTGAGGTTTGCCCTGCATCCCTCTTTTCTCTCACTCTTTGAGATAGACTGGACAATTTCTCATCCAATGCCCTATCTCACCACATTTGAAGCATGGGTCGTTTACAGCAGCCTTTTGCTTCTTCTCCTTGGGCTTCGGAGGTTCCGCCCTAACAACCATCTTCCCCTTTCCTCCAACGTGCCCCTTTCCTTTGGCAACATTTGCCTTGGGAGGGGGTAGAGACCTCTTCCTTCTCCCACCTTCATTAATGGTGAAACGGGTAAACCCTTTTACCCATTCCCGCCTCAGCTGATTTGAGCATCGAATGAAGTTCATTTATGCTCTTGTCCCATCCGTTCATGTTGTAATTCATGACGAATGCCTCAAACCTTTTAGTTAGGCCATTAAGGATCAAATCCGTGGCCAACTCCTTTGAGACAGGACAATTTAGCCTTTGAAGGCGGTCGATGTGGCTTTTCATCTTAAGAACATAAGATGAAACTGATTGGGATTCCTCCATCCGACATGCATGAAGCGCTCGAACCGTTTCGAAGCGCTCCACTCTAGCTTGTTGCTGGAACGTTTCCCGCAACTGAGTGATCATGTCATAGGCTCCATGGAGCTCATACTCCTTTTGGAGTTCGGGTGTCATACTTGCTAACATTAAGCAAGAGACTTGGATGGAGTCTTCCGTATATCTAACCCAATCATTATAGGCCTCCACATCCTCCTCGTTAGGTTCATCGGGGATGGGATCATCAAGAATGTAGGCCCGCTTTTCTTGCTTGAGAACAATTCTCAAGTTGCAGTACCAATCCATGAAGTTGTTAGGGTTAGACGATCCCTTGAAGGATCGCCCTAAGAGATTGGTTGTTTTGGTTTGGTACATCGTTATTAGCGTTGGTGTGGTCGGCCATCTACAAGATTTTACAAAGTTCCGTTTTAGTAATCGTTGATATAATTATATATTTCATTTATTAATACCCTTTACGTCTCATAGACTATTAATAAAAAAAATTTTTAGAATCCAACGTTATATTTAAATATTGGTTAGGTGACCTTTATCCCATTATTTAAATAAACAAGGTAGTCATAAATGACAATTGCAACCCATTGCAACTTCTAATGGTATGGGATCGTTTGAACATCTTATGTTTATAACGGCATGTTTACCCCATCAACACCTTTTATAAAACACATTTTAGGTGATCCATTCAATATATTTTATAAATCAAGTCGTCCTACTTACACACACGTGTGAGTTTACCACATAAGTGGTTAGGTGACCTTTATCCCACAAACATGGCATTCTCACCTCAAGTTACAAGTTCCCTCAAAGTGGTTAGGTGACCTTTATCCCACTAAGAGTTTGCAAGTAACCTAAGTGTTGTGTAAAAGGATGGTGTTTAACTTGTTTTCAAAAGGGATTTAAAATTTCACAATTCTTGTTTTAGAAAAGTCCATGTACTATATGATTGTATGCATTCAACCATATGGTACCCATTTGGTTCTTTTAAATAAAACCCATTTTATTTTGCAAACCATTAACTCCTTTTATAGAACCATTCTATTTTGCTTAATGATTTGAGAACCAATTTCTTGTAATAGCTTGTTCTAATTGATGGTTTGTTAATGACATCCAAATATCCAAAACAAAACAACATCATAAGCATTCAACCAAGCATAACCAAACAATTCATATATGCATAACAAAGCATACTAAATTGAGCACACTTGTTTAGCCAAAACAAGTGTGTCAAAAGGTCTTGTCCTAAGGGTTAAGAACATGACACATGGTTGACAAAAGGAACTCCCACTTGAATCCACATCTTCAAGCATCCTCTTTGTCCATCTTTTCTTCAAGTCTTGATCTTGAGCATCCTTACAAAATATGTATCCTAATACATTTTTCTAGTAAAGATAAACTCCTAATCTATTTATTACAAACCATATGAATGAATAGATTACAAAACAAGACTTGAAACAAAATTAAATTATTACATGCCCAAATGAAAATAACATGACTACCAATCATACAATCCAAATGGTCTAGGCTTTGTTATGCATAATCAACAACAACATGATCAAACATACACAAGATAATCGATTTTGGCAGCCCCTTATAGCCCATGTTTTTGGCCAACATAAACCAAGAACAAATGGGTTAAGAACATATAAATAAACATCTAATAATCTAGAGTTTTAAAGATCCTTATATGCATAAAGAAGCATCTTTAAAACACCAAAGGGGGTCAAAATCCAGCCCCTAACTCACGGATTTTTGGTGTCAAGCACCACAAAAACGTGAACTAGGGAGGAAATACATGTATGCATATGTATAAGTGGCTCTTGATGCCATTGTAGGGGTTTTAGCATGTTTATCAAAGCTCATATAATCTTGTTTATATGAAAACGCAGCGGAATATATATGTTTTAAAACATGTTGATAAGATGATTATTAAACCATTTAATAAAGAACCCCAAGCCATGGATCATTATACAAATGCATACAATATAGAACAAAAGATACTTAGAAGTATATACAACCTTTGTAGCTTCCTAAAACCCAAAGTTGTGAGCTGTGAAAGATGACTTTGAGGCTGAGTTTTCAACCAAGAAAACCTCAAGGAGTGATACCCCAAGCTTGTACAAACACCTTTGATTGCTAGGAATCTTGACACCAAATTTTCAGCAACCAAAAACCCCTTTTGAAAGCTGAAAATTCTGCTCTTTTTTTCTTTCAAAACCGTGAGAGAGAGAGAGATATGGAGAGAGCTTCTCAAGTGTGTGTGTGTGAGCAAGAGAGAGGATGCAAGAGTGTTCAAGTGTGTGTGTGATTGCATGGCCTTGGAACTAAAAAGGAGGGGGGGAACCAAGACAAAAGGGGCGGCCGATTTTGGCTCCCTTTGTCTCCCTCTTGTTTCAAATTTTTAATAAAAACTAAATACACTCTTGCACCCTTATGATGTAAAATTAAACCATTTTAATTTTATATCACTAACACACACACACTATTATTTGTCATTGTCTAACTAATTTAAAAAATGAACAAATAATCCCTATGAACATATGAACATATATATATATATATATATATATATATATATATATATATATATATATATAAACTTGTTCATTTGCAAAAGCAATGATTTAGAAAACCCGGTTTCTAAATTGGTGTTTATATTTATTTGTTTGATCTAGTCAACAAATAAATATTTGTCGGTGTTTGTTTGGCTTGTTATTGGGTATGACCCGACTTGGATCATATCACACTAGCCACATCAATTTAATATATATCTTGGGCAGATCATTTCCTTCAGTTGTGTTTGATAAATTTAAATATTTTGAACACTTTGACACAAAATACGAATTTTCAAGAAACCCTAATCTGCCGTTTGATGACGAATCGAAACTTTAACACATGCAAACTTAAAAAACACTTTTTGGAGCAAAAGGTGACTCTTTTGATTGAAAATGTAGGTTTTAATACCAAAACCAATTGAATCCATGCAAAATCACGAGCCAAAGCTCTGATACCACTTGTTAGGACCGTTTTTGTACGGAGAACTAACGGATGCTGCGTGAGACCAGATAAAATAGTGCGGAATCCTATTTGATTGGCGATCCAATCAGTGAGAACGACAACATGATCGATCTAACGATGAAACAAACGTTAAGAATTGATTAGAAATCGATCAAGAACGAACTATGAAGTTGGATAGGCTGTTTAGGACGCTCTAGACGGGTAGGGTTTGTGAATTTTCGAAGTCCCCCACAAGTCTCTGTTTTCCATGAATTATGTGGTATTTATAGGTTTTTAGTTTTCATTCGTACGACTGAACCATTGTCTTGGTTCAGTCGTGCGACTGACTCATGCGGTTAATTCATACGCACGACTGAAGGTTCAGTCGTGCGACTGAATTAGTCTTATGTCTCAGTCATACGACTGATCCAGTCTCCTGGTTCATACGTGCGACTGGTTCATAAGTATGATTCATTCATGCGTATGACCCAAAAGTATGGTCCATTAGCATGAATAATTACCCGACTAGGTTGAACACATTTCTCAATCATTATTGACTTAGAATCATGTACAGCAACCTCAAACCTATATATAATGTTCATATATATGAATTATACCAAATACAATAATAATATGAAATATTCAAAGATAACTAAACATCAATAACCATATCATATTTCATTAAGTAGTTACATTACACATGTGTAAGAAATGAAAGACTTTTACATTAAAAACATAAACGAGGAACATGATGTATCAACAATGATGATGATTATGATGATGGTCATGATTATGATGGTGAATAGCACAAAACAACATAGATGGTGACGATGATGGTGGTGATGATGACCAGGGATGATATCAAGGTAATAAAGCTATATCTTCTAATGATTCTTGAACTGCAAAGCCACCGGGCCAAGTTCAAGTGACCTAAAATTTTTATGATCTAAATGATTTAGAATTAGATGCACATATGAGATGGATTTTTATACATTTTAGTAACAAACAGTGCAAGATAGGTTTGATGATGAGTTTGGTAGTTTAAGTAATCTATTTTAAGAGATGGAATACATAAATTACTTAGGAAACAATATGAAACATTGTATGATGACATTGACGTGGAGGAAGGAAAGGTTCTATCATCATTTTGAGAAATACTTGATATGCAGTCAAATATTCTTGTTGAAGATGTTTATCCTAATGATATGATGAGAAAGCCAAGTTTGAGGAAAGGTATGTACTAGGCTCCCATACCACCAAAGGAGAAATACATCCTACGATATTTAAATCCAGATAGAAAATACAGGAAATCTAAACTAGTCATAAGTTTGATGTACGATGGAGAGAAAAAGCTTTACATGATAGAGTCAATCAAGCGCAATTGAGTATTTCAATGATGAACATGATTATTGTACTTTGCATGCAATTTATCTTTATGTATGTGAAGAATACCTTTTTTGAATCCAAGTAACTACAATAATGCTAGTGTGATGAAGACTTAGATTTGGAGAGAAAGTAAGTCAAACTTCAAGAACTTCAAGATTGCAAAGTCAAAGGTTATCAAAGATAAAAATAAAATCGCTCCAAATACAAATGCTTTGATGATTATAAGAGTGTAAAAGCATCTTAAGACTATACCAAAAATCTCTATTCATTCTCCTATACCGGTTAACTGTCTTGCAAAGTCAATGAGATCAGTTTCTGAAACAAACATGCGGGATGTTGTGATCTATTGTGTGGATAAGGTATTAAGGGTTTTGGATCCCATTGACTTGTTGAAGCTAGGGTGTTGCTCATCAAAGCTGATATATCACTTCATTTTTGTAGAAATTCAGTTAGGATGGTTGATTAACAATGAATTAGAAAATAAGATGTATGTCTATGCTTGAGACTTCAAGTATGGTGATATTGACCTTTTGTAAGGCCTCGTTCCTGGAACGCTTAAAGTTGGACATTCATCGCACATAATATTTAAAAACATATTAAGTATCATTAAAATATCGCAGCGGAACAATTTAACAAAAACCATTTCATGCATTAATAATTACTTTTGTCAAATAATACATCGTTCTTAAAGTTAGAAAATATCGTTTAGTTGCATTACAACACAAAAATATAATTTCTACATAAAATGGATGTCGGTCTTTATTCGCCAAGTAGCTCCACCCTCGTGCTATTCCCAACAACATTTACCTGCCCAACTGAAAATGCATAAAATTCAGCGTTGCGAAGTGAGTTCTAGTTTTATAAAAATATATCACCTTCCATTCGTTAAAAACATTTTCTTCACTTTCGTACATGATCATACATCGTACATACATCCAGGTAATAACATTATTATCTTCGTTATTGCATGTAATCGTTCATTTCGTACTTTTTCATTATCTTTCACTTCTATCTAGATCTTGTCATTTGCTAAACCCCCCTCTTGGGTACAAAGCCATCTCATCTAGGGTTAAGTGACAAGGATCCCGTTTCGCACGTATGGAGTAGTGACCAAGACTTTCTCCTCTTGTGTGTGAACCCTAATGTGTTAGCCAAGATCGCACGCTATATAACACACAGTTGAGCTAACAAGTCTCACTGAGTTGTGAACCTCCTTAAATTTTGCTTGCAAGACTCTTCTTTCGTTCATTCATTATGTTCCACTTTTCATTATCTTTGATCTTTCGATTCATTAAGATAGTACTTATTGTACAAGAGCATAATCACACCACGTAAAGCCACGTAATACTACATAATAAGGAACATAAAGAAACAGGCCAAAACATGCATAACATCAACAAAATATAGCCACAAGAACATCCCAAGTCTTAGCCTCTAAATCAATTATTTCCCAAAATTTCAGAATATTATCTAAGGCATCTAGGCGCATGGGCACTATGCAGGCGCATGGGAACTTAGGCGCATGGGAAACACTTAGGCGCATGGGAAAAACCTGGGCGCATGGGTAGGCTCTAGGCTCATGGACACTATGCAGGCGCATGACCACTATGCAGGCACATGTGAACTTATGCGCATGGGAAAAACCTGGGCGCATGGGCAACACTTAGGCGCATGGGCAGATTCCTAGGTGCATGAGCACTATGTGAGCGCATGGCAGGGTGGTTTTCTACTTGCACTACTTTCAGACCCTAAATCTCATTCTAACCTGTTCTTAGCCTCCTTTCTAACATACAAAGCATCAAAATAGACATACAACCATGAACATCACCCAAAACCTTCCCAAACATACCCCCACCCAAAACAGGGCACACACACATACGAGTACACACACGAACTTCATAAAGACTTTATAACATACATTTTCAGCCCCAAAACAGTTTAAAAGTAGTAGAAACGAGGATCTAGAACTCACCTGATGCAACCTTTGAGCAAAACTCCTCCAAACTCAAAAGCACAAAGAGTTCTAACACCTAAAGTACCAAAAACACAAAACCAAGCACACACAAACACACAAGAGTCGGTCCAAAGGCTGAAAATCCAGTCGAAACCAAACAAAAACACAAGAAAATGTACCTTAGAGCAGCTTCTTCTTCTTCTTTAGCTCTCTAGAACCGAGAGAACTCTATTTTCTCCCTCTAAAAACCATATGAAAAGTTGATGGAACAAGGGTGTGGGCGGCCATACCCACTTTACATAATGATATTAAACTTTGCCCCTTGTACAACTTTAACCCCTGAACTTAGGTTATTTTACTTTTTTTTCTGTTTACTCTTCTTTTCTTTTCTTTTAGAAATTTCCGGTTGTTGCACCTTTGGAATCTAATTTTACAATGCTCAATGGTTGCGGTAGAGTTATACAGTTAATACAATGATTAAGGGTTGTCACATGTTCCTATTCATATATGTGTGTGCATATATTATATATATATATATATATATATATATATATATATATATATATATATATATATATATATATATATATATATATATATATGTATATATATATATATGTATATATATATACAAGTATTAGCACGTTCTTATGTGTATATATATGCATATATGTATGTATATATTAAATGTATATGAAAATTATTAAATTGAATAAATGAATTTATATCAAAAGAAATATATTATCGTAAGGTTTATACTTAAAGGCTGATGCAACCAAAGCAACCAAGAGCTTTCAGCTTGCATGCATGTAGTGCAGAGTAGATTTACTTTGAAAGTTTTACATAACTTAGAGAAAATTTTTTAAGTGTGAAATCATCCGAAGCCAAGGACCAATCTTCCAAAGCCAAAGACGAAGTCTTTCAAAGCTTCAAAGACAAAGTCTTCAGAAGCCAAAAGACATGAAGACTGATTTCTTCCGAAGACAGAGAAGACATGCTTTCTCCAATCTACTTTTGACAAAAAGCTAAACAACTTTTCGCTGCCACTCTGAGACTCACGAACTTAGATAGTTGGTGAAAGGTTTTTGCTTTTGTCAACTATAGATTATGGTCTGTGGTCTATAACTTTCTACTTTGTACCTTTTTATCCTTTTGTAATGTATTAGGATGTGACTATGACATGTTGTAGTCACTAGTCAAAAGGCAATCTTCCTTTTAACTTTACAATGATCTTGTTGTCTAGATTAGTGTTTCCAACTAAATTTCAAAGTATGGTTAGTTGTAGGATGTAGTATAAAGTATATTAGGTTCTTGAATTTATTTTTATGCTTTGTAACACTTGTAATAGAACTTGAGAGCAATATACAACATTCTTGAAAACCATACTTATCTTATTATTGTTCTTGGTCCTATCTCATTACTTACTTGTATTCTTAGTATCACTTACTTAAAATCGGTTCCCTATTTTATTTGTTTAGTGTTCTAACACTCTCCTAATTGTGTCATGAATTTTATTGACCTTCCCTTAAATGGTCATGCACCTGGTATTAGAGCATTTAGGCTATTGATTGTAAGATCTCACAAACTTAAATCCCTTTAGTTTTGTAAACCACTTAACAACTCAAATAAAATGCAGGACCGGTGAAGGGTATGCACTTACAACATAACAACACAATGAGGAGAGTTGCTTAGAACACTTAACAGATCAAATAGGGAACTGGTTAACTTGTTAATGAAAGATGCTTAAGAACACAAGTAAATACGAGACAGAACAAGATTGCAAACAACACAAGTAATTGGTTTTCAAGAATGTTGTATATTGCTTCTCAAGTTCTATTAAAATGTTACAAAGCATACGATAGAAAGTTACAAGTACTTGAGATACTTTATACTACATCCTACAGCCGACCATACTTTGAAGGCCAGCTGGGTACAATTCTAGACAACTACAAAATCAAATGTAGAGTCAAAAGGCAGATCTGCCTTTTGACTAGTGACTATGACATGCCATAGCTCACATCCTAATATAATACAAAAAGGATAAAAGTACATAAAGTAGAAAGCATGGACTCAAGACCTCAATGTATAGTTACCAAAAGCATGGACCTTTTCACTAACTCATGTAAGTTGGTGACTTTACAGAGTAGCAGCGGAAAGGTGGTCCAGCTTTATGGTAAAGTACATCAGATAAAGGCATATCTCTAAAAGTCTTCGGATGAAATCTGTCTTCACTCTTTGGCTTCGAAAGACTTTGTCTTTGAAGCTTCGGAAGACTTCACTTTTGGCTTCGGAAGATGTTGGTCTTGGCTTCGGAAAATTTTACACTTAGAATATTTCTAGTGCATGGTGTAAAACTTCCAAAGCATTTCTACTTCTGTTCTTTAGTGCATGAACGCAGAGAGACTTTGGATGTTTTGGCAGCATCAGACTTATAGGAATCCTTACAAACTCCCCCTAGGCTCATGCTACCAAAATATTTAGAAACTCTTCAGATATTGGTGGTCTTCAGGATGATAATGACCATACCCTTCTTCATCAAATGGTCAGGATCACTCAGACCCTCATAATATCTTCTATCTCAAAGAGATCATGCAGAGGTAAGTTGATTATGTGTTGCCATGCATAGACATTCTCAACACCTTGATCTCTAATCACATGCCATCTCTCTGGATTAGTAGTGAAGTTCCAGGATAAATGGGTCTCTCAGCTGCAAGAGGAGCCACTTGAATTGGAGTTGATTGGGCTGCCTCTTCATGCACTTCCTCAGGTTGATCTGACTCAACCTGAGGTGTAGAGGTAGATGATTCAGGCTTCTTCTTCTTTGCCTTTGGTTTGGAAGCCATCATTTTCTTCCTCTTAGAAGACTTCAACTAAGAAGACTGGTCTGCAGCACCTTGTTGATCATCCATGTCTTTCTTAGTTGGGTGTTCCTCCCTTCACATGTTCAGAAGGAGAGGCAGTTTGACCCTGCTGTGGATCAGAAGATGAAGCTTGCTGAGGCTCAGCAGGAGTTCCAGGTTGTGTTGTCTCAGGTTGTTCAACCTTAACCTCCACATCAGGTAGGATTTGACTTGGATTTCATTAACAAGTTAACCAGTTCCCTATTTGAGATTTCTTTCGAAGACTTTTAGAGAAATGCCTTTATCTGATGTACTTTACCATAAAGCTAGACCACCTTTCCGCTGCTACTCTGTAAAGTCACCAACTTACATGAGTTGGTGAAAAGGTCCATGCTTTTGGTAACTGTACATTGAGGTCTTGAGTCCATGCTTTCTAGTTTATGTACTTTTATCCTTTTTGTAATATATTAGGATGTGAGCTATGGCATGTCATAGTCACTAGTCAAAAGGCAGATCTTGACTCTACATTTGATTTTGTAGTTCTCTAGTCAATTGTATCCAGCTGGCCTTCAAAGTATGGCCGGCCATAGGATGTAGTATAAAGTATCTCAAGTGCTTTTAACTTTCTATCGTATGCTTTGAAACATTTGTAATAGAACTTGAGAAGCAATATATAGCATTCGTGAAAATCAATTACTTGTGTTGTTTGCAATCTTGTTCCGTCTCATATTTACTTGTGTTCTTAAGCATATTTCATTAACAAGTTAACCAGATCCCTATTTGATCTGTTAAGTATTCTAAGCAACTCTCCTCATTGTGTTGTTATGTTGTAAGTGCATACCCTTCACCGGTCCTGCATTTCTTAAAACAAACTAGTCAAAGTTAACACAAATGAACAATATGCTGATCTGTTCACCAAAGCTTTTGATGAGCAGAGATTTAAATATCTTTTATCAGCTATTAAGATGATTAACTTTGAATAGCTTTTCTTAAAACTTAATCTTATTTATTTCTAAAACCTGTGTGTCCTAAGTTGTCTATTTTATCACCTTCATAAGCCCTTGTTTTCTTTGGAAGAAAATCTTTTCAAAAGACTTTTCTTAGATTTTTGAAAATCTTGATCTCTTCGAAAGATTTAAAATTACCTTCGGAAGAAATTTATGTCTTAGTAAACAAATAATTGCTTTAGTAATTTTACCTTCGGAAGAAATTTCTGAAATATCTTCTGAAGCTTAAAATCAGGTAATGTCATTGGTCAACTGGACGATGAGGCAGACCCTGGGATTAGCTTCAAAGGGAAAACCTTGGCTGTAGGCCTAGTGATAGAGCCTAAGAGACCTGTCACACCAATAACTACTTCAGAAATTCATTCCCTCAGTGAAACACCTGCTGGTGAAGGTGTCTCACAACCTCTCTCTGGCCAGAGCTTGGATGCTACACCAAGTAATGAAGGCCAACGCTCTCTCCACCCTGTGTCACAAAGGTCTGTGGGTGACAAAGGGAAAAGGATGCTAACTCCTTAGGAGATTGAGAAGGAGGAGAGAGAGAGAAAGAGGAAGCTAAGGGGAGAAAGTTCCTCTGGGTCTTCAGGCTTTATGTAAGATGCAATCAGGGCTGCCCCCAGACCAAACACTCAAGAAGATGAGTTGAGGGCAGTCAGGATTACTTACCTGCAGATTAGGAACTATGACATAGATGAGATTATATCTCTCCCCTTAAAGCAATTAACTGATTTGGCTGACATGGAAGTGTCAAGAGAGATGAAGGAAGCAGAGGATGCAAGGTTACTTCTCCAATTCAAAAAGGAGAAGAGAAAGAAAAGGTTATACAAGCATGCTCCAACTCTCTCCCTAGTTTAGGAAAGCCCTGTGCAAGAGGATGTGGCAGCTACACAAGAACCTCAGGTAGACAAGGAAACAGATAGGCAAAACATGATCAACTACCTGACTGCCACAGGTCTCTACCAGGCATCTAGACTTCTTCCCTTGTCCTTTGAGTACATTGAGTTTGAGTATCTCAACAACTTGAACTTCAAGTGCTAAAAGAACAAAAGGCAACAAAGTAAAAGATTAGGGAAGATGCTGCAAAGTCAAGAACCATCATCCAAAAGAGTATTAAGAAGTCTGCTGACAGACAAAGGATGATGAGCTTCTTGAAGCTGTATGGAATCTCCAGAAAAAGACTTGGCTCTATGTCTCTATTCACAATGAATGAGCATATCAGGGTAATCAAGCAGAAGATCAAGAGTGGAGAGCTGATTGACTTACACTCCCCTCCAAGTCAATTCCCACCTGAAGTGGGGTTAAGGTTGAACAACCTGAGACAACAAAACCTGGACCTCATGCTGAGCCTCAGCAAGCTTCATCTTCTGATCCACAGCAGTGTCAAACTCCTTCTCCTTCTGAACCTGTGAGGGAGGAACACCCAACTGAGAAAGACAAGGATAATCAACAAGGTGCTGTAGACCAGCCTTCTCAGTTGAAGTCTTCTAAGAGGAAGAAGAGGATGGCTTCCAAACCAAAGTCAAAGAAGAAGAAGCCTAAATCATCCACCTCTACACCTCGGGATGAGTCAGATCAACCCGAGGAAGTGCATGAAGAGGCAGCCCAATCAACTCCAATTCAAGTGGCTCCTCTTGCAGTTGAGAGACCCATCTTATCCTGGAACTTCACTAGTCATAGTCACTAGTCAAAAGGCAGATCTGCCTTTTGACTCTACATTTGATTTTGTAGTTGTCTAGTCAATTGTATCCAGCTGGCCTTCAAAGTATGGCCGGCCATAGGATGTAGTATAAAGTATCTCAAGTACTTGTAACTTTCTATCGTATGCTTTGTAACATTTGTAATAGAACTTGAGAAGCAATATACAACATTTTTGAAAACCAATTACTTGTGTTGTTTGCAATCTTGTTCCATCTCATATTTACTTGTGTTCTTAAGCATATTTCATTAACAAGTTAACCAGATCCCTATTTGATCTGTTAAGTGTTCTAAGCAACTCTCCTCATTGTGTTGTTGTGTTGTAAGTGCATACCCTTCATCGGTCATACATAAAAGCTATCACAAAGGCTGATATGGAAACCTCAACTATGACAAAGTCCCCATTGACCACTCCTGATGATTCGAACACTCGGTGCCAAAGAATGGAAGGCTTCATAAAGTCTTACGACTATGACAAAGTCCCCAGGATGTAGGGATCTGTTGTCTCAAGACCTCATGTATCATGCACCTCTTCAGCTAATGTGGTGGTGGCATGATACCAAAGGAAGTGGCTGACTACCCTGAATAAAACTGAAAGAAGATGGATGTGGATCAGAAAGCCATGACCGCCCTTGTTGGTCCATATGATCAATAATCAGTAAAAATGATTCACAAAATATAGAAAAACCATAGAATAAACATAACTTTATTAATGACACAATGACCAACTTTCAAATATTTTTAATGATATCCAAACTCACACAATAAACATGAATCAAGGCTCAAATATGGTAACAATAAGCTTCCAGCCACATACACAGAATTGCGATAATAAGATTTTACTATTAGGGTTTTCAAAACTTGCTTATAATGAATGAAACTTTCAATATATAAGCAGACTGTAGTATCGCTGACAATTTGTCTTGACCATAGCCTAGTTTCACTCGGCGACAAAACATAGTTTTGGCGAGAGTACTAGATCAACTGACTATGAACGAAACTTAGTTTTGCTCATAGTTTCGTTGGGCACAAAACTTACAAAATACTCCCCCTAGGTTGGACCTCACCCGCTTGATCTTCTGATTCAGCTCCAGTTCTTTCTTCAACAAAATGAGCTTCTTCTGTAGCTTTAACAAATGTTTCCTTTTCAGCTCGAGCAATACTAACTTCCTCTCCCCATGCAGTGTCTTTTTCAAATTACCTTGTCAGCTCCTGCACATCCATCCTCAATTCATAAGCTTGATGTACTTTCTCTATAAGCTCCCTGACTTCAGCCTTGACTCCCTGAGCCTTGTTTGCAACCGTCATGAACAGGCTTGCTTCAGTCCTTGTTTAAGCTCTGGCTCCAACTTTTATGTTGCTAAATCAATATTTCAAATTCATTGAGCTTGGATCTTAGAATTCATCATGTTCAAATCTAGAAATCAAGATTAAGATGGGTGTATGTGTGTGAATCAAAGAACAAAGAGAATGATAATCATAATATATAGATGATTTCATTGATTTTTGATGAACAAGTTACAATGAAAAATCAAATACAAAGATGGATGAAGATCAAACCCACCTAAAGGAGAAGATTTCTCCTTGGGTGGTGATTTACACCATGAGAAACACACGCACAAGAACCACACTAGCAAAAATGCACTAGTGGGTCTATTTCTATATTATTATTACAACATGACCTAATTTTGACTTTTCTATTTTTCTTGATTTCGACTTTGTCATGTTGAATTGTCTTGTATTCTTGTTTTTGTTGTAATCAATGTGGTCTCTGAACTTGTAGAATGAGATCTTTAGTCGGCTGTGATTATCATTTGGTAAGCTTTAGTTTATTACATTGTTGAACCCCAACAATACTCCCCCTAAACTAATGCTTGCCAAACCTTAAACTTGAAGATCTTCTCTGTCACATGTCTTCTAGATCAACTGATGTTCTGACACAATTCACTGATGTTCTACCCCTCAAATTAAGCTTCTCCTAATATATTTATGAAAAAGTTTAGAATCTCTTTAGAATACTTCTTGGGATTGGATATGGGTCGTATCTCTTTTGGATTATAGTTCATATCACAACTCAAGGATTAGAATATATTAAGCATATGGTGAGGCTTTGAACTTCAATAAACTACATCAGGAACATGAGTCAGTGCTGAACACACTTCCGCTATTTTGAAATATCTTGATAGATGACATTCTTTAGATAATGAGTCCTTTCCTTAACTAAAGTCTGTCTAACTATCCGCTCAGTAGTGAGACACGAGTGCAAAACATCATCAATGAATGTGAGCCCAAGTACTTCAAAAAGAGCATTCGAGAGTTGTACAAGTCTCTAGATGAATTCGTGAAAAAAATGACCAAAGTTGAATTCTATACTCTTTTTTTGTTCCCATCTGTTCATTCGTATTTCTTTGTTTTTCTTTGTATTTGAATGATGTTCATTCGTGTTTCTTTGGTCAATCTTATGGATCCGCATTTGTTGACATGCATTTGTATTTGTTAACAATGCATCCGCATTTGTTAACAATGCATCCGCATTTGTTAACAATGCATCCGCATTTGATGACAATGATCCACATTTGTGGATAGCACATCTGCGTTTCCTTATAAGTCATCCGCTTTTCCTCATAAGTCATCCGCATTTCCTTGTAAGACATCCGCATTTGTGACTAAGTCATCCGCATTTGTGATTAACTCTTTCGCATTTGTTCAAGCTTCATCCGCATTTGTTTTGAGACTTGGGCAAAATGTGAATTCACTCTGTTGTGCAGGTCGAGCAATCTGATTCAAGATGGATCATTACAATCACTGATATATTGATCACATACTTGAGTTCTTGTTCGATTATGAATAATAAGATGATTAAATCATAAATTTCCATTTTAATTGACCATTTTTGACAAGCAGCGACTGTAGCTCCATATTCTTCTTCTTTTCTTTGATTTTGATGTTCATCTGTTCAATTGCATCGGGTTTTGAAGGGATAAACATGTTCATGATTCTTCTAATCGTAGCATATTTGAACATATTTGTTGGTTTTTCTTTTGATTTTTGTGATGAACAGATGGGTTTTTGATGAACAGCAACTTTTGTTCTTCATTTTTCTTCTTTTCTTCTTTTGTTCTTGATATCATAAAGTTAAAATCAGATCTGAAAACTAGATGAATCCAACAACCAATACCTCTGATACCATTTTGCTAAATCAATATTTGAAATTCATTGAGCTTGGATCTTAGAATTCATCTGTTTAGATCTAGAAATCAAGATTAAGATGGGTGTATCTGGGTGAATCAAAGAACAAAGAGAATGATAATAATAATATGTAGATGAGTTCATTGATGTTTGATGAACAAGTTATAATGAAAAATCAAATACAAAGATGGATGAAGATCAAACCCACCCAAAGGAGAAGATTTTTCCTTGGGTGGTGATTTACACCATTCTGACATTGTCATGTTGAATTGTCTTGCATTGTGTTTTTGTTGTAATCAACATGGACTATGAACTTGTACAATGAGATCTTCAGTCGGCTGTGATTATCATTTGGTAAGCTTTAGTTTATTACATAGTTGAACCCAACATATGTGGTTTTCACACAAAAACACCAAGTCTTCATCACAAAAGGAAAATACTTCCATTGGATCAAATAATCTAATTTCCTTTCCATCCTTTACTCTAATCACAGTTTCTCTCATTTTGTTATCATAAAACCACTTTTTAAACTTCTGCAACCTTGGGGGATGTGGATTGGGTACCCTCACTTTATTCACTTTCATGGCTGGGTTCAACTTCAAAACTATTTTTCCCTTTCCAGTCACCCAATCCATGTCCTTCGTGGATCTCCTTTTTTCAATTTTCATATATCCAAATGACTCAAAGTTATCATCCACACCCTTCTTAATCTCTTGCTCCAAAAATGTAGCTCTCTCTTAGATTTGAATCAAGCAGTGGAATCTCAGCCAATCTTTTTAAATCCTATCTTGGCAAGGTCATGAATGCCTTCTGCTCATGTAAGTACGAGATTCCCCCTCTTCTCTTAATCATAGATATTTTCAACTCACTGTTGTATTTTTTAACACCCCGATATTTTCTTTGAAGCCGACGCAAGAAGAAAAAGAAATAAAGTCAAAAGTCGAGGGACCAAACTTGCCAAAACGGGAGAAGGTTTTGTAGAGTGGGGGGATTAAGAGGGGAGGGCAGCCCACACCCTCCCCCACACTCACAAAAATTTTCGGGTATAGAGAGAAAAGAGGAAGAAAAGTGGTCTCAAGCTTGGCTTTCGTGGATTCGAGCTTGAAAGTTGAAGTGTAGCAGGTTGGATCGAAGCTCTACTCGTCGGGGTTGTTTCTGTGAGTTCTAGGACCCCTCTTTTACACACTTTTGAATGATTTTAGGGCTGGAACACATCTAAAACCCGTTTTTGAAAAGTTGGGTGTTGAACCCGTATGTATGCGTATGTGTATGTGTTTGATGCTGGTTAGGGCTAAGCGACCGAATGGCATGCAACTGGAGGCCATACGGTCGAAAGGCATGCGACTGAGGTCCATGCGCACGATTGCCATGCGACTGAGGTCCATACGCATGGAAGTCATGCGACTGAAGTTCAAGCGTCTGTAAGGCATGCGATTGAAGGTTATTCGACTAAGGTCCATGCGCTTGGAGGCCATGCGACTGAGGTTCATATGCACGAAGGTTATACGACTGAGGTCCATGCGCCTGGAGGCAATGCAATGCGACTGAGGTTCATTCGCACGAAGGGTATGCGACTGAAGCCTATGCGCTTGAAGTCATGCGACTGAAGGCCATACGCATGAAAGTTATGCGACTAAGAGTCCATACGCATAGGTGTCCATTCGTCCATAGGTCCATCCCCACAGGTCGATACGCATAGGTGTCCATTCGTCCATAGGTCCATCTGCATAGGTCCATTCGCATAGGGTCCATTCGCCTAAGTGTTGAATCGCCTAGGAGGCCTGGACGGTGTCCATACGCCGAAGTAGGGCTCATACGCCAGAAAGAACTGATAGGATCAAATGTACCAATCTGTGATGATGTATGAACACAATTCAAAGAAAATACAAACAAAGTAATCAAATCAAGCAAGATATCAACAAAATTCATAGTTTCATTGAAATCAAGCAAAGACAATTACAAAGTAAGTAAGCAATTATGAATCATTTGTTCATCACTACTCTCGTCTCTTTCTACCTGCAACAAGTCTAAGCTATTTATAATGAAACACATGGAACTAACAAATTACAAAACTAGTCCCTATAAAAAGACACATAAAGACAACATGTTAATCTTTCTAGAGAACTAACAATACTCCCCCTAAGATTTACATGGTCTTCGATCTTCAAAATCTTCAATCTTGTTTTCTTTTTATCTTTTCTTCAGCTTTATCTTTCATCTTCTATTTCATTTTCAGCTTTTATCTTCTATCTTCTATCTTCAATCTTCAGCACTCAAAGAAATCTTCAGGTTCTTCCTTGATCTTGAACATTGGCTTCTTTTTATACATCTCCTGTTCTTTCAAATCATTAGCAATTGCAGACTTAAACTTGCTATCAAGAATGCCTTGTTCTGGTTTTGCTTCATTCGTCTTTATCTCCATTTTGCTCATTCTTTCCAATGTATCTTTTGATAGACATGTGATATCAATATTAGCATATAACTCAATAGGATTTCGATTTTCCTTTGAGTATATTTCTAATACTCCTTTTCTTGAAATTCTCATGAACTCAATGTCTTTGATATCCTTCTTAACAATGTTAGCATATGCAAGAGCTTTCCTTAATGATATTCTTTCCATTGCAGCATTCATCACATTGATGATAGAAAGAAAATACTTCTTATCTTGCTCTGCAATCTCTGGAGATACTTTCTCGAACTTTTGCACAGATAAAAATGATATATAACTTGGATGCAATAGTTTCAGTTCAAAAGCACCAAATAATGTAATCATATCCACATCCCATTGTTCGAGATTTCGGACCAGTTTAAGCTCAAAAGTCTCAGAGTTATAGAACCATCTGAGAATTGGCTTTGACTTTTGATTACCATCAATCACCTTTAAACCAGGAGTTGTGACTTTTTCAAAATACTTATCACAAAATTCTATCATGAAATGTTCTTATTCAGATTGTAATCCTTTAAGGTTTTTGTTCTTCTTTAATGTAGCAAAGTACTCCTTGTCTTCTTGATCACATCTTGTTTGAAGAAAATTACTTGATCTATTCATTCCTCTTCTCAATAATTCTATCATCATCTTACCACGTTTAGAATCAGATGGATTAATTAGAGGTAATCTATTTAACTCTTTCAAGTCTTGCACTGGAAGTTTAATGATGCTTGAGTAAAAATGATATACATCACAAACTACATTTACTCTTTTTATAAAAAATGCATAAAATATCTCATCATACTTCCATGCTATAATCTTTACTTGGTTTGTGAAATCAGGTGCAATCATAGCATTTAACAACTCAGCACTTGATTGTCCTTTTTGTAATACATTTCTCACCAAGTCTCCAGTAGATTTGGCATTATCAAAAATTTGTCTTTGTTCAGAAGTGGCTTTATATGCTTGCCTTTCAGGGTCAGAACACATTTTAATCAGATCTTTTCTGCTATCATGAGCATCTAATTTTCTTGCCATCTGTTTAATCTCTTGAGGCTTCAACATTCTTGTTCTTTTGGTAATCTTAAGGTATTGAGGATTATCAGTATCAAGAATGATCATCTTCTTTAATTGTTTTTCAGTTTCTTGAAAACTTCTAACAAGATTCCACAAAGATACAGATTGTAATCTTTCCAATTTCCTTCATGGGTAATTCCTAGCTTGCAACCAAGACCTTAATGCTGGAATACTCATATGATCAGGATCAGGATGGTGAAGCTCAGAGCATGATAATTCTTCTATATTAATACTTTCTTTAGCTCTATTCCATTCACCATGTTCCATTACAATCTCATTTGGATCAATAGGAGCAACTGACTCTGCAGCAATGCATTTCTCATATTCATCATTTATTTGAGAAACAGTCGGTCCATCCAAAAAGACTCTATTGTATTTCATCTTCACAAGGTAGTTGTATCTATCTTCAAAGTCTTGTGGAATTTCATCTTGATCTTGAGTTGGTTCTTGTGAAAAGAAATTTGATACCAATTGAGCTTCATCTATGTCTTCTTCATCTAAGACTTCGTCATACCAGTCATCATTGTAAAATTCTTCAATGTCTTCTAAAGCTTCAATTTGTTCTTGAATGTTTTGCTCTTCAACAGTTTCTTCTATTCTTTGTACTTTTGAAGATGACTCTGTTAAAATTGTATCTGCTACATCATCAAGTTTCCTTTTGCATTTGATCACCCCAGGATTCTCTTCAACAATCATCTCAAAACTTATCATTTGATCAGGTGAGATAGGCTTTTGAGATTCTTTTACCTTTATTAATTCATCTTTCAATTTTTCATTTTCATCAGATAATTTCTTGAATTTCTCTTCAAGAATGTTATAATCCTTTATCATAACTTCAAAATTTTTGATAACATCTTCTTTGTCTTTTGCATAGCTCACAAGCTTTTAAGTTTTCAGTTAATTTTCTTCTTTCAACTTAGAATTTTCATCCTTTAACTTTTGAATTTCCTTTTCAAGAGATATAGTCATCTCTTTCAATCTTTCATTCTCAACTTTTAATTCTTCAATTTCTTTCTCTTTAATCACATTTTCTTCTTTCAAATTCTCCATCTCATCCATATTGATAGGATCAAATGTACCAATCTGTAATGATATATGAACACAATTCAATGAAATACAAACAAAGTAATCAAATCAAGAAAGATATCAACAAAATTCATGTTTTTATCAATATCAAGCAAAGACAAATTACAAAGTAAGTAAGCAGTTTCTCTCTAAGCTCGTTCAATCTAATTACTTACTACATGCAAGTCTAAGCTATTTATAATGAAACAGAAAGGAACTAACAAATTACAAAACTAGTCCCTATACTATTACAAATATCAAAAAGACATACAAAGACAACATGTTAATCTTTCTAGAGCACTAACAATACTCCCCCTAAGATTTACATGGTCTTCGGTCTTCAACATCTTCAATCTTGTCTTCTTTTTATCTTTTCTTCAGCTCCCATCTTCAGCTTTTATCTTCAACTTTTATCTTCATCACTCAAAGAAATCTTCTGGTTCCTCCTTGATCTTGAACATTGGCTTCTTTTTGTACATCTCCTATTCTTTCAAAGCATTAGCAATTGCAGACTTAAATTTGCTAGCAAGAATGCCTTGTTATGGTTTTGCTTCATTTGTCTTTATCTCCATTTTGTTCATTCTTTCCAATGTATCTTTTGATAGACATGTAATATCAATATTAGCATATAACTCAATAGGATTTTTACTTTCTTTTGAGTATACATCTAATAATCCTTTCCTTGAAATTCTCATGAATTCAATGTCTTTGATGTCTTTCTTAACAATGTTTGCATAAGCAAGAGCTTTCCTCAATGGTATTCTTTCCATTGCAGCATTCATCACATTGATGATAGAAATAAAATACTTTTTATCTCTGCTATCTTTGGAGATACCTTTTCAAACTTTTGCACAGACAAAAATGATATATAGCTTGGATGCAATAGCTTCAATTCAAAAGCACCAAATAAAGTAATCATATCCTCATCCCATCGTTTGAGATTTTGGACCAATTTAAGCTCAAAAGTCGAAGTGTTATAAAACCATCTGAGAATTGGCTTTGAGTTTTGATTACCATCAATCACTTTTAGACCAGGAGTTGTCACTTTTTCAAAATAATTGTCACAAAATTCTATCATTGAATGTTCTTCTTCAGATTGTAATCCTTTGAGCTTTTTGTTCTTCTTCAAAGTAGCAAAGTACTCTTTATCTTTTTGATCACATCTTGTTTGAAGAAAATTACTTGATCTGTCCATTCCTCTTCTTAATAATTCTACCATCATCTTACCACGTTTAGAATCACATGGATTGATCAGAGGTAATCTATTTAGGTATTTCAAATCTTACACTGGAAGTTTTATGATGCTTGAGTAAAAATGATATACATCACAAACTGCATTTACTCTTTTCATAAAAAATGCATGAAATACTTCATCATACTTCCATGCTATAATCTTTTATTGGTTTGTGAAATCAGGAGCAATCATAGCATTTAACAACTCAGCATCTGATTGTCCTCTTTGTAGTACATGTCTCACCAAGTCTCCTGTTGATCTAGCATTATCAAAAATTTGCCTTTGTTCAGAAGTTGCTTTATATGCTTGCCTTTCAGGATCAGAAAACATTTCAATCAAATCTTTTCTGCTATCATGAGTACCTGTTTTTCTTGCCATCTGTTTGATCTCTTGAGGCTTCAACATTCTTGTTCTTTTTGTAATCTCAAGATATTGAGGATTATCAGGATCAAGTATAATCATCTTCTTTGATTGTTTTTCTGTTTCTTGAAAACTTCTAACAAGATTCCTCGAGGATACAGATTGTAATCTTTTCAGTTTTCTCCAAAGGGTAATTCCTAGCTTGCAACCATGACCTTAAAACTGGAATACTCATATCGTCAGGATCAGGATGGTGCAGCTCAGAGCTTGATAATTTTTCTACATTAATACTTTCTTTCACTCTATTCCATTCAGCATGCTCAATTACAATCTCATTTGGATCAATAGTAGCAACTGATTATGCAGTAATGCATTTCTCATATTCATCATTTATTCGAGAAACAGTCAGTCCATCCAAAAATACTCTATTTTATTTCATCTTCACAAGGTAGTTGTATCTGTCTTCTAAATCTTGTGGAATTTCGTCTTGTTCTTGAGTTGGTTCTTGTGAAGAGAAATTTGATACAAATTGAGCTTCATCTATATCTTCTTCATCTAAAACTTCATCATACAAGTCATCATTATAAACTTCTTCAATGTCTTCTAAGGCTTCAATCTGTTCTTGAAGGTTTTGCTCTTCAACAGTTTCTTCTATTCTTTGCACTTTTGAAGATGACTCAGTTAAACTTGTATCTACTACATCATCAATTTTCCTTTTTCCTTTGAGCACCTCAAGATTCTCTTCAACAATCATCTCAGCACTTATCATTTGATCTGGTGAGATAGGCTTTTGAGATTCTTTTTCTTTTGTTAATTCATCTTTCAGTTTTTCATTTTCATCTGATAATTTCTTGAATTTCTCTTCAAGAATGTCATAATCCTTTATCATAACTTCAAAATTTTTGATGACATCTTCTTTATCTTTTGCATAGCTCAAAATCTTTTCATCTTTCAATAAATTTTCTTCATTCAACTTCAAATTTTCGTCCTTTAGCTTTTGAATTTCCTTTTCAAGAGATATATTCATCTCTTTCAATCTTTCATTCTCAACTTTCAATTCTTCAATTTCTTTCTCCTTAATCAAATTTTCTTCTTTCAAGTTCTCCATCTCATCAATATCTACTATCTCCACTGTTTGTGCTGACACATTGTGTGTCGTACTAACAGGAATTTCTTCAACTTCTTTATTCACTTCAGCTTGAAATACTGGTTCATATAACATATCATTCATGAAATCAAAATCAAAATTTTGATTTTGTGAATCTTCTTCATGTACAGAATCAGCATGAATATCAGCATCATTAGTTCAGCTAAGTTTTGAGGTTCATTGACATTTTCATCATTATTCCTTTCATCAATTGTCTCTTGATGTGCTTCAGTTGCACCATCATTACCATCTTCATCATCATTATTAACATCATCATCATTGTTATCATCATTATCATCATCTGATGAGCTTTCAGTAGCTTCATCATCACTTTCTTCATCATCATCATCAATCATATCATCTACAACATCCTCAATAAGATCATTTGGATCTATTGGTTCATCTTCGGATAAATGATAGTGTTGTTGATTGATGTCTACTTCATCCATAGATACATTCCTTATATAATCAAATACTGTAATGTTTTGAGCACCAGTAATCATTGCAAGTCTTTTACACAGCTTCTGACATATGCTCTAATTGCAGCTTATCTCCTTTAACTCCTTCAACATATAGATCTGGATTCTCTTCATTAATAAGCAGTTGGAGAAATCTTGGATACATTAAGTATTTATTTCTCTTTCCTCTTTCAAGATTGAATATGAATCCATTCATTATCCACTTTGCCATGTTAAATCTTCTGTTTGTGGCTAGAGCAATGATAGGAGATGCAATGTCCACTAGTAATGAATCCCAACCAGCACTTCTTTTAGACATGCAATGTTGAAATATATAACACAACAGCTTCCAGTGTTTATATACTCTTGCTCTGAAGAATTGTTTCTTAGGGAAGTGATCAGGATGACCTATGTGTAGAAATACATCTCTACATTCATTTAAAGTATACTCAGATTGCTTGTGGGTCATTTTCACCAAGTTTTAGAGCTGTTCTGATTGCTTGTTCAGAAACTTCAAGCATTCTGTCTGATGTAATGAAAGCTCTTAGAACTTTATTCCCTTCTTCATCTCTTTCTACTTCTGCTGTTCTCCAAAATCTTTTGATCAATCTTACATTAATCATTGGTCTTGCACACATTGCATAGAGATATTTTGATCTAAGCAGAAATCGAATAATCTCTTCATAACCAACAGCTTCTCTGTTTTCATCATCTAAGAATGCAACAACATTATGTTTAGACTCAAACTTCAAATCTGCCATCTGCAAAACATAGGGAAAAAGAATATGAGAACATTGAAATTTTGATTAATGAGTTTCATTTTTACATATGAATTTGCAATTTTGTAATATTGAATTCAATTTTGACTTATGATTTTGACTTTTGACTTATGATTTTAATTTGTGAAATAATAAAATTTATTCATTTTGAATTTATTATCAAGCATTTGTTTTCTGAATTATCTACTTTTTATTAAAAAAATAATTTTTTTTTGTATTTTTTTATTTTTATTCTTATTCAAAATTTGAGTCTGTCTGTGCATCTTCTTCTTCTTCCTTCGAAGAACAGACTGATCGATCTATAATCAATATTATATACAATTTTAGTCGATGAACTTTATATCAAATTGCTCGAAATCAGATACATATCAACAATCTAGAGTCAATTTTAGATATGATTAAGATTTGATTAGTTAAACTTTGAATGTTAGTGTTCGAACGCCCAAATAGTAGTCAAACTCCTAAACCAATCATCATGTTTTAACCAAAATCTACCGATTTGAATCACAAATTTACGTTTATAGACCCAAATAATATCTAACAATCAACAAGATTTGTTGCAATCACTAATAATCTGAGACTTCGATGATGACAAGTTGATAGTTCAGAGAATTGTTTTTGGAGAATTTTGAGTGTGAATGAGAAACAAGTGTAAGTGTTCAATTTATATTAAGTGAAATTTTAGACGCATGAACACTGTTTGTGCGTATGAAACCCTAAAATTCACAAAATACTGAGACGCATGAGCACTGTTTGTGCGTTTTGACTCAGACGCATGAGAACTGTTCAGACGCATAAGCACTGTTTAGGCGCATTTGCACTGTTCTGTCGCACGAAGTTCCTGAAACGTCTAACACTTGTAACTCTTGAAACATTTCAACACTGTGTAGACGCATGAGACATTTCAAACGTCCAACACTTTTAAAATCAGACTCATTATCACTGTTTAGGCGCATGGGTTTGTGTAAAACGCCCAACACTTGATTAAACTCATGGACTTATTATAAATGTTTAGGCGCATGAGAATATGAAAAACGCCCAAACACTTGTATAATTCCTGAAAGTTCACCATGCTCCTATTTAGACGTATGCACACTATTTAGGCGCATGAATTGACTTTGAGTTGACTTTCATGAGTCTTACACTTGTGTTTTCCAAATTCTTCACCTGCACACTGTTTTAACATATTAGTAATATTTCATTTTGCACACTCAATTTTTAATTTTTAACAATTTTAATTTTTCACTTGTTGTTTAACTTTTAAAATTTATTTTGTCCCTTTATTTTAGTCTCAAAACAAAATCAGTTATCTATTTTTTCTACTTTTTTAAAGAAGCATTTCCACTTGCAAATTTATATAGGTTCATATTATCATTTTCAAAAATTACATTTTCAAATTCACATACACTTTGAACATATAGCATCATCCTTTCAATTCAAAATTTTAACTTTGATTTTGATTTTTCTGAGAAAAACTCTTTCATTTATTACTCCCCCTAAACTTTTAAGTTTGAAAAACTTATAAGTTTCTAGGTAAGATAATAAGATCACACATCTCATTATTACATTGCCTTCACACACATAAAATATGCATAAAATCAAAATGAAAGTAGAATCAAAAGCTAATATAAACAAAAGAATTAATGTCTGTAGTGAGATCATATCAATGAAGATCAGCACATTAAAATCAAAAAAATGTGAATAGTCATAGACAATGAATAAATCCTGATCAAGTGTGTTCCAGGTCAGTGATATCACAGTAGAGGAGACACAAGATCTAAGGACAGAAAATGAGTGTTTTTGACAAATTATCAACTCACTTACTTTTTCAATTCTTGGATTGATTAGGGTATATTTAGATATAACATGATGTAAATCATACAGAGACTGAGATAGCTCAACTATCATCATGACATGCAAGAAAGAACACATACTAACTTATTGCCTGAAACATATGTATCACCAGAGTTCATGTTACTTAAATTAATAGAGAATGATCATGGATAACCATTTAGACAGCTCTGACTATTCATTTGAATAGTTTGTGCACATTGGCATCTTTTGCATCAAAGAGAGAATCCAGGTCTGTAATCACTTACAACAAAGGATATCTCAGCAATTCAGGTCTATGATGACTCATAACAGAGAAGTGATATGATGCTTTGTTACAGATTTCATGATTAAACACATTACCAACAGGTGTGAGTGGTGTAACTTAACAAGCAGTCAATCTAATAAGCCAAAACATCTCAAAAGTACTCAGATGAATACACACAAGCATTAAGATTTAGTGTGATCACAAGAATTTACTTTTTCAGTATAGTAGTATGATATTGTCTACACATCGTATCTGATCATGTCTGACTTTATTAATGAGTGAAGTATGCAACTGATCTTACTAATGTACTATCATTTCTCACATATTGCATAAACATAGTCTTTTCTAAAAAATATAAACTGACAGTTAGACAAAGACTCTATTTTTGTAGTTTTGATTTATACTTTTTTATTTGGTTTTCCTAAGAAAATAAAAATCACACACACACAAAATACAAACAGGCAATTAACATTGAGAGGATCACTTATGATGATCTTTTGATTTAGAGAGTTCACATATGATTAATAAGACCAATTGACTCTACTAAATACTCAAACTGTCCTGGTAGAAAGGCTTTAGTAAATAGATCCGCCAATTGTTTTTCCGTTGCAATTTGAATCAATATGATTAATCCTTTTTCAGAGTTATATCTGAGAAAATGATATCGAATTTCGATATGTTTTGTTTTTGAATGTTAAACAGGATTAGCTGTAATGAACATAAGAGCTGTGTTATCAATGTAAATTGGTGTTTTAAGAAAATTGAACCCATAATCCAATAGTTGATTTTGCAACCAGAGGATTTGAGAACATCCTGCTGATGCAGCAATGTACTCAGTTTTTGCCGTTGAAACAGAGACATTTACTTGTTTCTTACATTGCCATGAGACTAATCGGGGACCAAGAAATTGACACCCACCCGAAGTAGATTTTCTATCTTGAAAACATCCACCATAATCACTATCTGTGTATCCATGTAGTTCAAACTTACCCTCGTAAGGATACCAAAGCCCTAAAGCTGGTTTACCTTTGAGATACCTGAATATCCTTTTGATAGAAATTAAGTGAGATTCTTTTGGGTCTGATTGATACCTGGCACAAACACAAACTGCATACATAATGTCTGGTCTAGATGCAGTAAGATACATCAAAGAACCAATCATTGATCTGTATAACGTTTGGTCAATAGATTTTCCTTTTGGATCAGGTTCAATCTTGGTGTTAACATCTGCTGGAGTTCGTATGGACTGACAGTCTTGCAACTTAAATTTCTTCAAGCGCTTGTCAACAAACTTCTCTTGATTGATGAAAATTCTATCGTCAGTTTGCTTGACTTGAGGTCCAAGGAAGAAATTAATCTCTCCTTGAACCGAGATTTCATGATTTCTTCAAATTCATTGCACAAATTTGGACTGGTAGAACCAAATATGATATCATCCACGTACACTTGTACACATAGGAGATCATCATTATCTTTTTTTATGAATAAAGTTGGATCAATTTTCCCTCTTGTGTATCCATGTTGGATTAAGTGTTGTGATAATGTCTCATACCAAATTCTAGGGGCTTGATGAAGTCCATATAAAGCTTTACTCAGCTTATATACTCGATGTGGAAATTATGCATCCTCAAATCCCGGAGGTTGCTTCACGAACACATCGTCAGTGATAGGACCATATAGAAATGCACCCTTTACATCCATTTGATACACCTTAAATTTCATGAATGAAGCATAATCCAGGAAAACTCGAATGGATTCAAGTCTTGCAACTGGTGCAAACACTTCATCATAATCTATTCCTTCTTCCTGTGTGTATCCTTATGCAACAAGTATCGCTTTGTTCCTTATTACAACACCACGATCATCAGTCTTATTCCTAAATAACCATTTCGTGCCTATAGCATTTTCTCCTTCAAGTAGATCCACTAAATTCCACACTTCTTGTTTGCGAAATTGAAGTAATTCTTCTTGCATGGCTTCTATCCAACCATTGTCCTTTAATTCTTCAGTAACATTTTTAGGAACAATTTGAGAAAGAAAACAAGAGTATAAGCACAAGTTTGCTTGTTTTGATTTACTCCTTGTTGTTCTCTGATTCAATGGACCAATAATCTGAGAAATTGGATGATTCTTGTGAATACGAGATGTTGGAATCTCATCACATTGAACATTAACATCCAGATTTGTTTGGTTCAAGGATGAAAGCTCATGTAACAAAGTAGAAGAATGTGGATTGAAGTTTGGAACTTGAGTCGGTGAGTTAATAAAGTAATCAAAGTTACCAGTATCAACTGCATCACCAGAGATGGATGATGTTCCAGACTCAGGTAGTACAAACTCATTACCATTATTAGGAATATGTTGTGATCCTTCCTGATTAAATGAAACTGAATGATTTGAAGTTGTATTATCATGATTATTGTTATCGAATTGTATTGTTGAGTCCTTGACAAATGATAAAAATGGGTAGTCTGAGCTAGAATCATCTGGGTCATCAGAATCTTATTCCTCACTAAAAGATCCAAGATCTCCTCTAGAGTTCTTCTTACATGTAGAATCAAGACCATTTGATTGATTAAACAAGTTAGATTGAAGAGTGTTTGATAATGAATCTAAATCAAATAACCATGCAGGACCATTTGTAATAGATGGAAAAGAATTTTCCAGAAATTTAACGTTGAATGTTTCAAGAATTATATCTGTCCTAGAGTTGTACACTCGATAAGGTTTTGAAACAGATAAGTATCCAACGAAAAATCCATTATCAGATTTTGCTTCAAAATTTCCTAATTGATCATTTGAATTAAGAATTATAACAGGACAACCAAATGATTTTAGAAAGTTTATGTTTGGTTTCATGCCAAACATTAACTCATATAGAGTTTTCATTTTATCTTTCACAATTAAGATTCTGTTCTGAACGAAACACGCAGTTGATATAGCTTCATCCCAAAAAGTGATAGGAATTTTTGCATCAGCTAACATAGAATGAGCAGCTTCAATCAGTGTTCTATTCTTCCTTTCAGCAACTCCATTTTGTTGAGGGGTTCTGGGAGCACTGTACTGATGAGCTATCCCTTTCTGTGCACAAAACATTTCAATGTTAGCATTTTCTAATTCTGTTCCATTATCACTTCTTATTATTTTCACTTTATTTTCTAATTGATTTTCAACTTTAATGATAAATTCTTTCGGTAAATCAGTCGTTTCAGATTTGGCATACAAAAAGAAAACCCATGAAAATCTTGTATAGTCATCAATGATAACTAAACAATATGATTTTCGTCCAATACTCTTGACATTTGTTGGTCCAAAAAGGTCTATATGTAACATTTGAAGAGGTTTGGATGTTGTGTTTATGAGCTTGGACTTATAAGACGCTCTGTGTTGCTTTCCCTTCAAACATGCTGAGCAGTGATCAGTCGTTGCAAACTTCTTAGATGGAAGTCCAATGACATGATTTCTTGCTTCAAGCTTGTTCATATTCTTAAAATTTGAATGTCCGAGACGTCTATGCCAAAGCTGGCTTTCATCATTTGATGCTTTAGCAATTATGCATGTTGTTTCAGTTGAAGGATCAACTTGAGACATATCTAGCTTGTATACATCTCTATCCCTTTTAGCTGTAACAATTACCCAATCTTTGCTTATCTTAAAACCTGGGTTCAAAATGTAACAGAATTAATCATCAAATAGAATAGAGTATGATTTATCACATATTTGGGATACACTTAAAAGATTAAAGTTCAACTTTGAACAAAAGTTGACTTTGTCAAAGCTTAGTATCACATTTGATACTATTCCTTCTCCTGTTATTTTTCCTCCAGCATCACCACCAAAGGCGACGTGTGTTCCATCCTTTACCTTCAAATCTTGTAACAAGGCAGGATTGCCTGTCATATGTCGGCTACTCCCACTATCCACATACCATGTATTGAGTGGTCTTCTTGGGCGCACCTGCACAACAAGAAAATTATGTTGAGATATCTACCCAAGCCGAGATGGTCTTGGGTTTTCCAAATTTATCAACAATGGTAAATTGTTTGTAATGAAGATTATTCAAATCAGGTTTATTCTTGATGAAATTGACCAATCTTGTTTTGGAAATTGTTTTGAAAATTGTTTTGAAAGTTGTTTGAGTTATTTTTGAGAATATTCATACCATTTGATTGATCAATTTTTGAAATGTATTTATGAATAACGTTTTTATTAGTTATTCTTACAGATCTTGGTTATGAATTGTCTTGCATATTTTGTTTAGATCTCAAATAATTGTTCTTTTGAAAAGATCTCAAACCTAAAGAAGGTTGATTAGTTAATTTTTGAAATTCATCAGTTTGATTTCTCATATATTGAGGATTAACATAACCTCTGCTCATGTTTGAATTTGCAAATCCTCTAGTAAGAGATCTATTTCTAAAATAACAATTTGCAGTATTGTGAGTCTTTTCATCACAATAAGTACAATATTTATTAAAATAACAATCTGCTGTGGAATGATTTCTCATGTCACATATGTGACAGTACTTGTTGAAATAGCACTCAACAGTATTGTGATTTTTCATATCACAAATTTCACAGTACTTTTGTGGAGTTAAAAACAACTGGTTGTTAACTTTGACATTGACACGAAGTTTGATTTTGGTGTCAAATAGTTAAACTTTTGTCTTTCATTTTTCACATTTTGATTTTGTGCCAAATTATTTTGCATTTGTTTAACATGAACTTCCTTCTTGAATGCATTAGGAACAAATCTTTTTGCTACAGCGGAAGTCTTAGAATCTGAACTTGATTTCAGATCAGAGTGAGATTTGTTCATAGTATTTACTTTGTTGTTTGGAAGATAATTCATATTTAACAAACCAGCTGACACAAATTTTATCGGTTTAAGTTTTGTTGCCTGATTTGTTGCTTTGATCCACTTTTGTTTTGTTCAGATGTTGTTTTTGATGATTTCTTTCTTCTTCTTTGATTCTTAGATTTAGAAGAACTTGGTTTACTTCCAGATTGAACATCATCAGAAGAAGATTCCTTTTTAGACTGAACTTGTTTTAGATTAATAGTGTTTGAATCTTCTGATGTTCCTACCTGTTGTTTATCGTTTTCTTTGCTTTGAACTTTCACTTCTTATAATACAACATGAATTTGATCAGAAGTGTTTTGTTTTGTTTGTTTTGGTTCATAAGATTTTATCTTGATTGGATGACCATTTTTAATCTTTTCTTGATCATTTTCAACAAAACTTGTACGTTTTCCTTTTCTTCTTCTGAATTCTTGTTTTTTGATTTGAAAAGCTTTAAGTTTAGCTTTATTCTCAGGAGAATGATCATGTGTATTGAAGTTCTCTGGTAAAGTGTTTGTAATAGATTCAGGCATAGGTTCATGAGTGAAACCTAACCCTGCTTTCTGTTTATCTTTTCTTTCACTTACCAGTTTTTCTACAATCATTTTTGAACTTCTTACTTTAGCAAGATCCATTTGAGTAGCAGCATGTGCTATCTTCTCCTGTTCAAGATTTTTGGTCATCTCTTCCAATTGTTTATAAACAATTTCTAAATCTTTCAGAGTTTTGTTCCATGAAGTTTGAAGAGAGATAATCTTTTGATCTGTTGTTTTATGATCAGATTTTAGTTTGTTATGCATTGACTCTTCTTATTTTAGCTTCTCACAGATTTTATATGAGTAGTTTCTATAGTATTCAACATGTTCATAGCATGATTTTTTGCAGAGTTTTTCTCTCACTTCAGATGGGATTTCAGGGAATTTTGGAGATATGGTTTCAGATTTTGAAGATGAAGTGTCAACCTTAGGTTGATCAGACTGTGCCATTAGAGCTACTTCATATGTATCCTCCTTGAGATTAGATTTGTCACTCCAATCATAGTCATCTTCTTCATTCTCACTTTCCACCTTTGGATCATTGTTTTCTGACCAATCTTCCCCCCGGATTTCTGCAATAAGAGATAAACTTGATGTTAAATCATTAGTAAACTGATCTGCATATGCACTCCAATCATAACCATCTTTAATGCTGACTACTAAAGCTTTCTTGGTTTCATCAGATGATTTTGTTTCATCTTTAAGCTCATGCATAGGAAGACTTTGATAAGCCTTTTGAAAAGTCTTCTAAGCTGGTTGAAACCTTTGATTGCTAGAACTTGATTGAGCATTTCCTCCATTATTCCTTGGAGATTTGCATTCTCTGGAGAAGTGTCCATAACTGTTACTCTTAAAACACCTTGATTTTGACTTATCAAACCCAACGCTCTTGTTAGCACTTGGCTTGTACTTCCTGTTGACATATGAGTGTTTTTGTGTCCTGTAAGCAATCATCACCATCTGTCAGTTTAAGTCCATCTCTTCAACATCTTCAGGATCCATCTCAAACAAATCCTGCAAAAAAAATCTAATTGAGTTAAATGGCTACCTTGATATGCTTGAAAACTAGCCATAAATGCAGTGAATGCAATTTTAGACTCTTCATACTCTAATAGGATGTTTATCACATCTTTAACATTGCTAGATTTAACAGTGTTAGATGAAGAAGTCTTTGTTTGAACATTAGATGTTTGAGACTGAGATTTAGGAGGAGATTGAGAATGAGACTGTGTTGTATAAGCAGGAGCACTACTAAATGATGAATTAGTGAAAAATCCTGCTCCAACAAATAAATCTCCCTCTTCTTCTGTAATTTTCTCACTTTTTGCCATGAATGCAATTTCAATAGTGTTTGCAGGAGAAGTAACAAACTGATACTGAGACATTGATGCTGCTCTATCATTATTCCTTGAGCTTTCATCAATCTCTACTGACTCTATCTTGGCAATGAGTAGATCTAGATCCATAGGAACTTCTCAGTATGCTTTAGTAAGGTTACTGTTTGTTTCCATGATGAGGGTAAAGCATTGAGTAGTCTAAGATTTAGATCTTCAAGATCAGGCTTAATACCAGCTGTTGACATCTCAGTTGTAAGTTGAACAAATCTGTTCATCATCTGATTTATGGTTTCTCCAGACAAATGTTGAAACAATTCTAATTACCTTTTCAACTTTTGTTTCTTGAGATTTTGAATCTCCTTGCCTCCTTCACAAATGGTCTTTGAGGCTTTATATAAGGTGTATCCAGTTTGATATGCATCAAGCCTTGCAAGAACTTCCAGAGGTAGTCCTTTACACATCAAGGAATAAGCTTTCATATCATTCTTTACTCTTCTCAAATCATCTCCTTGAAGACCATCTTCAGGATAGGGTTCTGGAGAATCTCTAGTATAAACAAACCCTCTGTCAGGCCCATCAATGATTATAGGAATATATGGTCCATTCTCTATAGATTTCCAAAGATCAATGTTAATGGAATTAAAATGATGTTTTAACCTAAGAGACCAATTTTTGAAATCAGCTCTATTTTTAAGTTTTGGAACTCTATTTTCAGAATCTTCTGATTTCACCATTCTTATATTTTTGTTGTTTTTCTTAGATTTTGAATTAAGAAAAGAAATGAAAAGTTTTTGAAAAATTTTCTTTAAAAAAAAAATTCTAAGTGTCAAGGGTGATACGCCTGAACAGTGATTAAACTCCCAAACAGTTGATGCGCCTTAGAAAAATTTTCAAAACGCCCAAGTTGATGCGTCCGAACAGTTGTAAAACGCCTAAACAATTTAAATGTGCCTACACAGTTGTAAAGCGCCTCAATAGTTATCAACCGTCTGGACTTTTACTCTTCAACAGTAGTCAAGCGTCTGAACTGAAAACGTCTACACAGTGTTAATGCGACCAAATAGAAGTCAAACGCCTGACACTTAGACAATTTTTCAGCAAATCTCAACTCTAATGCGCCACATTCATCATGTTCATATGAATGTAACTAACTCAAATCTTCTGAAATTCTTCAAAAGTTGATGAATTGGATTGAAACTTTCCAATTAAACATGTTTTATACCGATAATCATTCTTCTAACATCAATTTCTTTAAATATCAACAACAAATCAATCAATTTTGTGATTTTCAGTTCGAAAAATAGTAACATTTTTCGAACACAAATTCAACAAATTATCTCGAATTTGATGAATTTAATTGCTAATTGTGATTCAAATCATGTTTCTGTTGATGAAACACATCTGAAATTCACAAATTTTCCAATTGAATTGTCTATCAATCACAGATTTAGTGAATTTTTGAGTTTGAAAGTTCGACAAACCTCAAAAATCACTCACTAACAGCTTACCAACATCTCTGATACCATTTGATAGGATCAAATGTACCAATCTGTGATGATATATGAACACAATTCAATGAAATACAAACAAAGTAATCAAATCAAGCAAGATATCAACAAAATTTATGTTTTCATTAATATCAAGCAAAGACAAATTACAAAGTAAGTAAGCAGTTTCTCTCTAAGATCGTTCAATCTAATTACTTACTACATGCAAGTCTAAGCTATTTATAATGAAACAGAAAGGAACTAAAAAATTACAAAACTAGTCCCTATACTATTCAAATATCAAAAAGACACATAAAGACAACATGTTAATCTTTCTAGAGCACTAACATATATCAACTATCTCCTCTGTTTGTACTGACATGTTATGTCACACCCCCGCTAAAAGCGGAAACACGGGGATGTAACGAGACCGGGATCGTCATAACACATGGTAAGCGATAGAGAGCAATATAAATAAATGATGACAAGCGTGTCATGACGACACCCGACAACAAGGGGACTTGTGTCGTGTTTAGTCAATGTTCACGACAACATAGCCATAAGCAACATGATAATGATAACACATATACAAATATGATGAAAATGTAAATGTTAATTCCCACAACCCGGGAACAAGTTTCAAAGATGATAATTGTTTACATGCGATAACATTGTTCAAAAAGATTGTTTATCAAACATGAGCTAAGTCCCAAAAATGCATCCTAGGGTCTCCACTAAGGCAGCACACCTAGATTCCTGGACTTGCATGATCACCTGAAAAGATATGCTTAAAACGGTCAACATAATTGTTGGTGAGCTCACAGGTTTATGTAATAAAAATGTAAGTGATGCTGTAATAAATAAGCGCGTCGGAATACCGTGAATACAGTTATTACACAAGTAAATATCACATGACATGAGCTTTGCAACCAAACCTAGCGACGTACACAAAGAAATTGTCGGCATATATTCACCCAAGGGCCCGTTCCTGGCCACTGATGGTACCAACTAGTATACCATCGAACGAGGGTGGGGGTGTCAACCCAGTAGTACTACCAATACCTAACCGTCGGTTCCCACACTGGAATTAAATAGTTGCAAAGATAGAACCACACAGCAGACCCAAGCATGTATCAAATAGTACTTGCAACACAGTATCACGTTGATTCCTTGTATGTAAAATGTATGTAAGTGTACAGCATAAAAATTGTGTAAACATACTTTTCCCCCAATTTGTAAATGATTGAAATAGTGTATAAGCGTAAAAAAAAGGGGCCACGAAACTCACTTGTTAGGTGGTAAGTATGTATGATCGATGTATCCCAAATGTTGAATACAAATAAACAGTCAAACACCTATTGACAGTTATTGTATAGCATTAATGATATGATATATGTATATAAGCGCGCAATAATGATGGGTCGGTTCGGGTCGTATCGGATGGGTCGCGCACAGCACACACAGACTGACACACGTACTAGACCTTATGTAGATCCAAGTACAAGACATTGTCGCCACTAATGATGATGTTTAAATAAAAGTATCACTGTTTATTGAAGAAACATTGAATAAGTGTCAATAGTTATAAGTCAATTTGGTCGTTGTAAAGCGTTAGTTAAATTTGTTCAAAATAGTTTTTGTGCCCTTTCTCGCGTTGACTTTAATCTTTGTGGCCGAACAATGGCATTATTGTGTTAGTGTTACCTCGACACCACACGACATACTCACACCACGCACAAGGGGTCAAACACAACAAATTTCAGTCGCATAACAAGGTCAGACGCACGACTCAACCTCCATTCGTGCGAATCAACCCTCAATCGTGCGAATCAGCTTCATTCGTACGATTGAGCCTTCATTCGTATGATTGGCCTTCAGTCGTACCACACAACACCCAATCGCACGACTCAACTTCCATGCGCACGAATCACCCTTCAATCGTGCGAATTAGCTACTTTCGTACGACTGAACCTTCATTCGTGCGATTGGACTCCAGTCGTGCGAATCACATTCATTTGCACACATTCAGTCGGTCACCTGACTCAATCGCACACAAACACTCAATCGCATGACTCAAACGGATACACTCATTCGCACGCATGACTCAATCGCACACAGACACTCAGTCGCACAACTCAGTCGCACGACATGCCTAGTCGCACAACTCATTCGCGCGATTGACTCAGACGCATGATCCAGTCGCACGACCTACTCAGTCGCACGGCTCAATCCCATGGATGACCCAGTCGCCTGATCTGCAGAATCGCGACTGTGGTCGGGAGGAGCAGCCCCTGAGCTGCTCTAAACACGGGTTTTACACCACAAGGACCTCCAGAAACACTCAACAAACATACACAAGCATAAAACACAAGCAAGGAGACCTCACACGCACCCATACGACCTTGTGTGTTCGGGTTGAACCCGAACACCCGAAACCCTAGTTTGGACAGCCGTGAAAAGGCTAGAAAACGGACAACCAAAGACAACTACCTGCTAGAAAGGAGTAGTCTAGGCTGTAGACAGTGACAAGACGAAGAAAACGAGACCTCTCGGGTTGGATTTGGTGCTAAAATGGAGATTTTGTGTGTGAAGAGGAGATGAAGATGAAGAAGATGGTGAAATGGGTTTTCTAGGGCTGATAAGGGGGTATTTATACCCAACCCAAGTTTGCAAAATTACAAGTTTAGTCCCTGCACTTAACCCCCGAGTTTTCCCAAATTTTGTTCGGTTGAAAAACGACTTTGTTAGGTGTTTTATATTATTTGTAAAAGTTCATTTAATGTTATTATGACTTAAGAAATGGTTATATTAAAACATTTATTATATTTATAAAATGATATATTTGACGTTTTCAAAAATAAAAGTTTTAAAGGTCTTTTTAAGGTTCACACACGATTTTTTGATTTTTTTTAACGAATGCACACGCAACGATAATATTGCACACATGATATCCACATAATGAGTCAAATAGAGATGAGGAATGACCAATCATAGAATAGATGACGGACAAACACGTTAATTGACGGACCTTAAGGTGACAGATGTCACAGTATCCCCCAGTTGAGAGAATTTCGTCCCGAAATTCAGCTGGAGTTAGGTCCAAGAGTGTCATCCTCGAAAAGATGTGGATATTTGAGTTTCATCTGATCTTCACGTTCCCATGTAAACTCTGGCCCTCGTTTTGAATTCCACCTTATGCGAACAATAGGTATCCTACTGCGCTTCAGTTGCTTGACCTTTCGATCCATGATCTCAATGGGTTCCTCAACAAAATGAAGCTTGTCGTCAATCTTGATTTCCTCGATTGGCACGTGAAGGGATTCATCGGCCAAACACTTCTTGAGGGTTGACACGTGAAATGTATCATGCACACCGCTAAGCTCTTGTGGCAACCTTAACCGGTAAGCCACTGGACCGATCCTTTCAGTGATCTCAAATGGTCCGACGTATCTTGGGGCTAACTTCCCTTTCTTTCCGAACCGAACGACTCCTTTCCAAGGGGAGACTTTGAGTAACACACGATCCCCAACATTGAATTCTAGAGGCTTCCGACGATTGTCGGCATAGCTCTTTTGGCGATCTCGCGCGGCTTTAAGTCGATCTTTGATTTGGAAAATCTTGTCTGTTGTCTCTTGGATGATCTCGGGGCCTGTCAGTTGACTTTCACCAATTTCGGCCCAACAAACGGGAGATCTGCATTTTCTTCCATACAACGCTTCAAATGGAGCACATCCAATGCTTGTATGGTAGCTGTTGTTGTAGGAGAACTCAATCAACGGTAAATGAGCATCCCAGCTACCTTCAAAATCAATTACACACGCTCTCAACATGTCTTCTAGCGTCTGTATAGTGCGTTCACTTTGGCCATCTGTTTGAGGGTGATAGGCTGTACTCATGTCTAACCGAGTACCCATCGCTTTCTGTAGTGTCTGCCAAAAATGTGAAGTGAATCTGCTATCTCGGTCGGATATGATTGACACCGGCACCCCGTGCCGTGTCACGACCTCTTTGATGTACAATCTCGCCAACTTATCCATCTTATAATCTTCTCGGATAGGCAAGAAATGTGCTGATTTTGTCATTCGATCAATAATGACCCATATTGAGTCATGGCCGTTGTTTGTTCTAGGGAGTTTGGTAATGAAATCCATAGCTATGTTCTCCCATTTCCACTCGGGAATTTCAGGTTGCTGTAATAATCCCGATGGCTTTTGATGTTCAGCTTTGACTTTCGAACACGTCAAGCATCGACTGACGTATAAGGCAATGTCTTTCTTCATGCCTGGCCACCAGTATAGATCCTTAAGATCATGATACATCTTGTCTGCACCAGGATGGATAGAATATCGCGTCTTGTGGGCTTCATCCATGACTAAGGTTCGAACACCTCCCCATCTGGGTACCCATATGCGATCCATGAAGTACTGAATACCGTCATCCTTGCGAGTCATCTGTTTGTCTAACCCCCGGAATTCTTGTCCCGCAAGGTTCTCTTCTTTTAATGCCTCACTCTGTGCAATTTGAATCTGAGCTTTCAAGTTGGTTTGAATGGTCAAACCCAACGCTTGTGCACGTAGTGGTTTCACACGTTCTTTACGGCTTAAGGCATCAGCCACCACGTTAGCTTTCCCCGGATGATACCGGATTTCACAATCGTAGTCACTGAGAAGTTCTACCCAACGTCGTTGGCGCATGTTTAGTTCCTTCTGGTCCAGAATATGTTGAAGGCTCTTATGATCGGTGAAGATGATGCATTTGGTGCCATACAAGTAATGTCTCCAAATTTTGAGTGCAAATACTACAGCGCCCAACTCAAGATCATGAGTGGTGTAGTTCTTTTCGTGCACTTTAAGTTGTCGCGAAGCGTAGGCAATCACCTTGTCCTTCTGCATTAGCACACATCCCAATCCTTGATGTGACGCGTCGCAGTAAACCACAAAATCATCTGTTCCGTCTGGGAGAGACAGTATAGGCGCGTTGCACAACTTCTCTTTCAACGTTTGGAACGCTTGCTCTTGTGCAAATCCCCAGTCAAACTTTTTGTCTTTCTGAGTAAGCAGGGTTAATGGTTGCGCGATCTTTGAAAAATTCGAGATGAAGCGACGATAATAACCGGCCAATCCTAAGAATTGCCGTATTTCTGATGGCGTCTGGGGCGTATCCCACTTCTTCACCGCTTCGATCTTGCCGGGATCTACGTGAATCCCGTCCTCGTTGACCACATGACCCAAAAACTTCACTTCTCGCAGCCAAAATTCACACTTTGAGAACTTGGCGAAAAGTTTCTCTTCACGTAGCAGCTCCAGAATTGCCCGAAGATGTTCTACATGATCCTCTTTTGATCGGGAGTAGATAAGTATATCGTCTATGAACACGATCACGAACTTATCCAAGTAAGGTTTGCACACCCGATTCATTAGATCCATGAACACAGCTGGTGCGTTAGTCAACCCGAACGGCATGACCAAGAACTCATAGTGCCCATAACGAGTTCTGAACGCAGTCTTCGGTATGTCGTCCTCGAAAACCCTTAGCTGATGATATCCAGAACGAAGATCGATCTTTGAAAAATACGAAGCTCCTTGCAGCTGATCAAATAAATCGTCGATCCTGGGGAGAGGATATCGGTTCTTCACCGTTAACTTGTTCAGTTCACGGTAATCGATGCACATACGGAACGATCCATCCTTCTTCTTGACAAATAGAACCGGCGCTCCCCACGGTGAATGACTCGGTCGAATAAGACCCTTCTCCAGTAGTTCCTGTAACTGACTAGACAACTCTTGCATCTCGGATGGCGCTAGTCGATAAGGCGTTTTCGCTACCGGTGTAGCTCCAGGAACCAACTCAATACGGAATTCCACCTGTCGTGGAGGAGGTAAACCAGACAAGTCATCTGGAAATACTTCTGGGTAATCCCGTACCACTGGAATATCCACCAGTTTCCTTTCCTCGTCTTTCTTTTCAACCACATGAGCCAGAAAAGCGTAGCACTGCTTTCGTAAACTCTGGCGTGCTTTCATGCAGGAGATAAGCTTTAAACTCTTACCCGGTCGTTCTCCCTGAACCTTGAGTACTTCCCCGTTTGGCATAGGGATACGTACTACCTTGTCTCGACAGACAATCTCTGCTCCATTCTGCGACAACCAATCCATACCCACAATCACGTCGAAGCTCCCTAACTCGAAGGGTATTAAATCTATGTCGAATGTATGATCCTCCAACGTCAACGAACACTTCCTAATAATCTCATCGGCCTGAGCAACCCTACCATTGGCCATTTCTACAGAGTAGCTAGTTTCTAGCCTACTAGGACTCAAATCAAGTAATTGCACAAACTCAGAAGATATGAAACTATTGTCTGCTCCAGTATCAAATAATATAGACGCGAAGTGATGATTGAGTAAGTGCGTACCCGTGACAACATTCGGGTCCTGACGAGCATCATTGGCTCCAATGACGAATGCACGTCCCCGAGCTGCGTTTCCCTGAGTAGCCGGGCCTTGATTCCCAGCGATAGCCAACACCTGCTGCTGGTTGTTCCCCTGTTGACCCGGTGCCCGATTCAGCCTGGGGCACATATTCCTGTAGTGATCGTGGCTCCCACATTCAAAGCAAGCCCTTGCATTCCCGGCGTGGTTAACCGCGTTGACGGGTGCTACAAGATTCGGTGCCGTTCTGCAATCTCTTGCCAAATGACCCGGGCGCTTACAGTTAGCGCACACCCGGCACTGCGTCCCTGGGGGATGATGATAATTGCACCTGTCACATTTGGGGTGCGGCCCCACATACTCTCTTCTGGCCTGAGACACGGCCACAAAATTCCTGGTCGGCTTAGACCTCTTCTCAAACCTTCCGGCACTCGACCGGCTCGATTCCCCAACATCCTTCCTCTTCTCGGCCCCTCGGCCCAAAACCCCTGTTCTAACCATCTCATCAGTCAGAGCGCCAGCTTTCAGAATTGCGCTCTGAATAGTAGGAGGAGCGGCTGCTGTAACCATCGCTCTAATTTGAGGCGCGAGTCCCCAAATGTACCTCTCGATCCTCTTTGATTCCGGCGTAACCAGATGCGGAACCAATCTTGCCAGCTCATGGAAACGATCAGTATAAGCTGCATGCCCTGACCCCACCATAGCATGATTCCAGAATTCATGCTCCAGCTTCTGCATCTCGTTGAGAGGGCAGTATTCCTCGGTGATCAAGGCTTTGAACTCGTCCCACGACATCTGCATCGCAGACTCTCTTCCTCGTGCCTGAATCTGGGTGTTCCACCAGGTTAGGGCTTTACCCTGTAGAGAACAAGTGGCATACTTGATCCTCTGGCTGTCGAGGCATTCACTGATGTCAATTACTGCCTCCATCTTTTCCAACCACCTGGTTAGGGCTATCGCGCCACCTTTCCCGTCGAATTCCCTTGGCTTACAAGCCACGAACTCCTTGTACGAACATCCCCGACGAGCATTAACCACTCCGGTCTCAATACCGGCAGTACCACCATTTCCGGTTTCCTGGTTGCTCTCGTTTCCAGTCGGGTTTCCGTTTCCCGTCTCAGTTTCTATCCCACCTTGGGCTCCATCATCGTTGCCACCATCCCCGTGAGGGTGGTGTTGTTGAAGTGCGTCGCTCACTTGGGCCACTATAGTAGGAATAAGCGCGGCCAATTGCTGAGCGATCAGGGCTGCCATGTCGGCGTTCCCTGTTCCTTGACTGTTACTGGCAGGAGCATCGTTTGCTCTTGGTGCTCTGCCTCTGCCTCGGCCTCTGCCCCTTGGGGCTTCACTCCCGCCACTACTGCTACGGGTGACTCTTCGAGGCGGCATGTTCTAATCATAAAAGAGGTAACATATCAGCTTTAGTCACCATAAGACACAAAAGTATTCCACTTATCAAATTCCAATGTTCATGTTCCGGTCAGTCAAGACCACCATGCAGCCCATTTCAAGCATATTCTCGGTATACCGGTGATGTTTATATATAGGGTTCCCCGCAGCGTTCCCACCACACCCACGATGTACCGAGAATGATGCCTGATCCGGTTACATGACACCCGACTTTCCTTTACATCATATCCATAATAATCCATCAAGTCCATGTATACAATCACGTTTAGTCTAGCGGAGGTTGTCTATTTCCTCATCTTTCGAGGTTTCAGTCATATACCTCCTCAGAGTTAATCTCAATGTCCAAGGTCAAGCGCAATAACATGATCCGTGAAGATCTCTTCGGGTTAATACCCGGATCTGATAAACTAACTCGGCGCGCAGAGGGAACGGAAGATCCAATAGAAGCATCCCCATAAAAGAGTGAGCACAAGGGCTCTCTCATAGGGTAGAAAGATCACATAACAAATAGATGAACAAATCAAGCAGCGAGGAACACATACACGAGATATAATATGCATACAGAGTCCTAGCATGCAAATCTACATGAAGGTTCCTAGGTTATAGTCTAGGTCAAGCGTATTGCCTAATTCTCTATAACCAATGGCTCTGATACCAATCTGTCACACCCCCGCTAAAAGCGGAAACACGGGGATGTAACGAGACCGGGATCGTCATAACACATGGTAAGCGATAGAGAGCAATATAAATAAATGATGACAAGCGTGTCATGACGACACCCGACAACAAGGGGACTTGTGTCGTGTTTAGTCAATGTTCACGACAACATAGCCATAAGCAACATGATAATGATAACACATATACAAATATGATGAAAATGTAAATGTTAATTCCCACAACCCGGGAACAAGTTTCAAAGATGATAATTGTTTACATGCGATAACATTGTTCAAAAAGATTGTTTATCAAACATGAGCTAAGTCCCAAAATGCATCCTAGGGTCTCCACTAAGGCAGCACACCTAGATTCCTGGACTTGCATGATCACCTGAAAAGATATGCTTAAAACGGTCAACATAATTGTTGGTGAGCTCGCAGGTTTATGTAATAAAAATGTAAGTGATGCTGTAATAATAAGCGCGTCAGAATACCGTGAATACAGTTATTACACAAGTAAATATCACATGACATGAGCTTTGCAACCAAACCTAGCGACGTACACAAAGAAATTGTCGGCATATATTCACCCAAGGGCCCGTTCCTGGCCACTGATGGTACCAACTAGTATACCATCGAACGAGGGTGGGGGTGTCAACCCAGTAGTACTACCAATACCTAACCGTCGGTTCCCACACTGGAATTAAATAGTTGCAAAGATAGAACCACACAGCAGACCCAAGCATGTATCAAATAGTACTTGCAACACAGTATCACGTTGATTCCTTGTATGTAAAATGTATGTAAGTGTACAGCATAAAAATTGTGTAAGCATACTTTTCCCCCAATTTGTAAATGATTGAAATAGTGTATAAGCGTAAAAAAAAGGGGCCACGAAACTCACTTGTTAGGTGGTAAGTATGTATGATCGATGTATCCCAAATGTTGAATGCAAATAAACAGTCAAACACCTATTGACAGTTATTGTATAGCATTAATGATATGATATATGTATATAAGCGCGCAATAATGATGGGTCAGTTCGGGTCGTATCGGATGGGTCGCGCATAGCACACACAGACTGACACACGTACTAGACCTTATGTAGATCCAAGTACAAGACATTGTCGCCACTAATGATGATGTTTAAATAAAAGTATCACTGTTTATTGAAGAAACATTGAATAAGTGTCAATAGTTATAAGTCAATTTGGTCGTTGTAAAGCGTTAGTTAAATTTGTTCAAAATAGTTTCTGTGCCCTTTCTCGCGTTGACTTTAATCTTTGTGGCCGAACAATGGCATTATTGTGTTAGTGTTACCTCGACACCACACGACATACTCACACCACGCACAAGGGGTCAAACACAAATTTCAGTCGCATAACAAGGTCAGACGCACGACTCAACCTCCATTCGTGCGAATCAACCCTCAATCGTGCGAATCAGCTTCATTCGTACGATTGAGCCTTCATTCGTATGATTGGCCTTCAGTCGTACCACACAACACCCAATCGCACGACTCAACTTCCATGCGCACGAATCAACCTTCAATCGTGCGAATTAGCTACTTTCGTACGACTGAACCTTCATTCGTGCGATTGGACTCCAGTCGTGCGAATCACATTCATTCGCACACATTCAGTCGGTCACCTGACTCGATCGCACACAAACACTCAATCGCATGACTCAAACGCATACACTCATTCGCACGCATGACTCAATCGCACACAGACACTCAGTCGCACAACTCAGTCGCACGACATGCCTAGTCGCACAACTCAGTCGCGCGATTGACTCAGACGCATGATCCAGTCGCACGACCTACTCAGTCGCACGGCTCAATCGCATGGATGACCCAGTCGCCTGATCTGCAGAATCGCGACTGTGGTCGGGAGGAGCAGCCCCCGAGCTGCTCTAAACACGGGTTTTACACCACAAGGACCTCCAGAAACACTCAACAAACATACACAAGCATAAACACAAGCAAGGAGACCTCACACGCACCCATACGACCTTGTGTGTTCGGGTTGAACCCGAACACCCGAAACCCTAGTTTGGACAGCCGTGAAAAGGCTAGAAAACGGACAACCAAAGACAACTACCTGCTAGAAAGGAGTAGTCTAGGCTGTAGACGGTGATAAGACGAAGAAAACGAGACCTCTCGGGTTGGATTTGGTGCTAAAATGGAGATTTTGTGTGTGAAGAGGAGATGAAGATGAAGAAGATGGTGAAATGGGTTTTCTAGGGCTGATAAAGGGGTATTTATACCCAGCCCAAGTTTGCAAAATTACAAGTTTAGTCCCTGCACTTAACCCCCGAGTTTTCCCAAATTTTGTTCGGTTGAAAAACGACTTTGTTAGGTGTTTTATATTATTTGTAAAAGTTCATTTAATGTTATTATGACTTAAGAAATGGTTATATTAAAACATTTATTATATTTATAAAATGATATATTTGACGTTTTCAAAAATAAAAGTTTTAAAGGTCTTTTTAAGGTTCACACACGATTTTTTTTTAACGAATGCACACGCAACGATAATATTGCACACATGATATCCACATAATGAGTCAAATAGAGATGAGGAATGACCAATCATAGAATAGATGACGGACAAACACGTTAATTGACGGACCTTAAGGTGACGGATGTCACATGTTATGTGTTGTACTCACAGGAATTTCTTCAACCTCTTCATTCACTTCAGCTTGAAACACTGGTTCAAATAACATATCATTTGTGAAATCAAAATCAAAGTTTGATTTTGTGAATCTTCTTCATGTACAGAATCATGATAAATATCAGCATCAGTAGTTTCTTCAGCTAAGTTCTGAGTTTCATTGACATTATAATAATCATTCCTTTCATCAATAGCTTCTTGATGTGCTTCAGTTGCACCATCATTACCATCATCATCATCATTATTATCATCATCATCATTATTATGATCATCATCATCATCTGATGAGCTTTCAATAGCTTCATCATCACATTCTTCATCATCATCATCAATCATACCATCTACAACATCCTCAATAAGATCATTTGGATTTATTGGTTCATCTTCAGATACATGATAGTGTTGTTGATTGATGTCTACTTCATTCATAGCTACATTCCTTATATAATCAAATAATGGAATGTTTTGAGCACTAATAATCATAGCAAGTCTCTTATACATAGCTTCAGACATGTGCTCTAATTGCAACTTATCTCCTTCAACTCCTTCAACATATAAATCTGGATTCTCTTCATTAATGAGCAGTTGGAGAAATTTTGGATACATCAAGTATTTGTTTCTCTTTCCTGTTTCAAGATTGAATATGAATCCATTCATTATCCACTTTGCCATGCTAAACCTTCTGATTGTGGCTAGAGCAATGATAGGAGATGCAATGTCCACTGGGAATGAACCCCAACCAGCACTTCTTTTGGACATGCAATGTTGAAATATATAACAAAACAATTTCTAGTGTTTATATACTCTTTCTCTGAAGAATTGTTTCTTAGGAAAGTTATCAGGATGACCCATTTGTAGAAATACATCTCTACATTCATTGAAAGTATACTCAGATAAGTCTTCTGGATCAATTTCACCAAGTTTAAGAGCTGTTCTGATTGCTTGTTCAGACACTTCAAGCATTCTATCAGATGTAATGAAAGCTCTTAAAACTTTATTCCCTTCTTCATCTCTATCTATTTCTGCTGTTCTCCAGAATCTTTTGATCAGTCTTGCATTAATCATAGGTCTTGCACACATTGCATAGACATATTTTGATCTTAGCAGAAATCTTATAATTTCTTCATAACCAACAGCTTCTCTGTTTTCATCATCTAAGTGCAGCAACATTATGTTTAGGCTCAAACTTCAAAGCTGCCATCTGCAAATTATAGAGAAAGAATATTAGAACATTAAAGAATTTTGATTAATGACTTTCAATTTTGACTTATGAATTTGACTGTTGACTTAAGAATTTAATTTGTGAAATCTTAGAATTTATTCATTTTGAATCTATCATTTTTATCAATCAATTATTTGAATTCTAATTTATCTACATTTTATAATTTTTTTATTTTTTTATTTATTTTTTTATTCAAAAATTAAATTTTGTCTGTTCATCTTCTTCTTCTTCCTTCGAAGAACTGACTGATCAATCTGTCACATATATTTCCAGTTTCAGTCGATGAATCAATATATCAAATTGCTCGAATTTTGATACATATCAACAATCCAGAATGAATTTAGATATAATTAAGATTTGATTAGTTAAACTTTGAATGTTATATTGTTCGAACGCCCGAATAGCAGTCAAACGACTATGCCAATCATCATGTTTTAACCATAATCTACTGATTTGAATCACAAACTTACGTTTATAAACCCAAATAATATCTAACAATCAACAAGATTTGTTGCAATCAATGAGAATCTGAGATTTTGATGATGATTGAGAGTCGATAGTTCAGAGAGTTGTTTTTGGAGAATTTTGAGTGTGAATGAGAAACAAGTGTAAGTGTTCAATTTGTAATTAAGTGAAATTTTAGACGCATGAGCACTGTTTGTGCGTATGAAACCTTAAAATTCACAAAATAATGAGACGTATGAGCACTGTTAGTGCGTATTGACTCAGACGCATGAGAACTGTTCAGTCGCATGAGCACTGTACAGACGCATAAGCACTTGTTAGGCGCTTTTGCACTGTTCAGGTGCATTTGCACTGTTCAGCCGCATGAAGTTCCTGAAACGTCTAACATTTGTAACTCGAGACATTTCAACACTTTGTAGACGCATGAGACATTTAAAACGTCCAACACTTGGTTAAAATCAGACTCATTATCACTGTTTAGGCACATAGTTTTGTGTAAATCACCCAAACACTTGTTAAACTCATGGACTTATTGCAACTGTTTAGGCGCATGGAATATGAAAAACACCCAAACACTTGTATAATTCCTGAAAGTTCACCATGCTCCTATTTAGACGTATGAACACTATTTAGGCGCATGAGTTGACTTTGAATTGAGTTTCATGAGTCTTACACTTGTGTTTTTCAAAATTCTTCACCTCCACACTGTTTAAACATAATAGTAATATTTCATACTAATCTTTAAACATTTTAAGCATATTTTTGAATTTCCTAAAATTTTCCTTTTAGTCCCTCAAATTTGAACTTTTTACATTTTGTACACTCAATTTTAATTTTTAACAATTTTAAATCTTCACTTGTTTTTTAACTTTTTTTAAAAATTTATCTTTCCCTTCATTTTAGTCTCAAAACAAAATCAAATATCTATTTTTCAACTTTTGAAAGAAGCATTTCGACTTGCAAATTTATATAGGTTCATATTATCATTTTCAAAAGTTACATTATCAAACTCACATACACTTTGAGTTTTTTTAAAATTTATACACTTGATTTTGATTTTTTCAGAAAAACTCTTCCATTTATTACTCCCCCTAAACTTTTAAGTTTGAACAACTTATAAGTTTCCTAAGGTAACATAATAAGATCACCCATCTCATTGTTACATTTCCTTCACACACAGAAAACATGCATAAAATCAAAATGCAAAACAAAATCAAAATCTAATATAAACAAAAGAATTATGTCTGCTGTGAGATCATATCAATGAAGATCAGCACATTAAAATAAAAA